>VUQR01008884.1:0-11802 GCA_015108515.1 Hemichromis elongatus | reverse complement strand
CCCCCCCCCCTTGTTGCTGACTAGCACCTCTGTTTTTGGACTGGTAATGGTATTTCTTTTATTTGTTCTCCAGCTGTTTGCCTGAGGACTGAGTGTACCTGCAGAGACTGTTACCCTGATGAGTTTAATGGGCACTTCCTGTGAAACTTGTCAAGGCCAAACAGCCACACTCTGCTTGCTAGAGCTTAGGGCTGGGCGATATGGCCTAAACTCCGTATCGCTGTATGATTTGAAGCATGCGCAGTAACGATATATAACGTGATATATTCTTTTCCAATGTATACCGTACCACACTGTAAGGTGCACCTAAAATTAAAGGTGCACCTTATGTTTGAATTTTGCACGCTAACTTTTTTCCACACGATAAAAGTTATCGTGACGGTTCCTGATGGTTAGGGACAAATGCAATCACATGGCAGGATGCTGTAAACGGACCAAACTTCAGTCAGGAGAACAACTGAGATAATCCATCCACAATACCAGGTTAGTCCTTAATATACTGCAACAACATGGGAATAGAGCAGCTGCCAGAGAATTCAACATTAATGAATCAATGGTAGCAGTATAGTCAAAATCTCTAGCGTTGGCCAAATTCACATCGTTTCTACTGTATACCATTCATACCACCCACCCCTATAGAGCTGCTGTGTGTGCGCACAATCGGCACATATACAAGCTTATCAAACAACCACCAGAATTTAACTTCAAAGCATAAGATGAGTTTTGTGTGTGTTGGTAGTTATCCATTTCCTGCTAGTCCCTGTTGTACTTACGCCTGTCTTGAATATCCTTCTATTGTGTTTGCTGCACTCTTCTACTGCACCCCAGAAAGTATTTTTACACGGATCAAATGGAATAAGTAGCTGTGCATAGACTGAAACAGCATGCACTTCTTTCCTTCTGAGCCCCAAAGGCTTTCCTGTCTAAAACAAGCAGTTCCCTCAGGGTGCTTCCAATTAGCAATAGTACATCTGTGCTGATTACTCAATAGCTTCTTAACCCCTGCCAGCAAAGCAAGCCAAAGATGAGAGGAGTTCTTGGCCTCAACAGCACTTCTAACAAGGTGAAGTGGCATACATGCAAAACAAACTCTCAAGCAGTGCATGTCACCAAGTGGGGAAAAAAGATTTTTTTTCACTTATTTCAAGCAAAAATATCTTGTGAAAAAAATCTGCCAATGGAACAAGTGAAAATTCTCCAGATCGAAGGATGCGCTGTCTAAAAACAAGTTCCTATATCTCACTGAAATGTTACTCTGTAGCTGACTGTCTTATTTTTAAGTGTGAGATATTTTGACTAGAAATTAGATAAATATATGTTTAAGTCTAACATGAAATGTTTCTTTTCTTTAAATTCAGCCTTATTTTTCTTTATCCTTTATGACTTTCATAAATCAGCACTGTTGAATAACAATGTTCACTGATTCCAAAGGATGAACGTACCAAGCCACAGCTGCCACTAACTTACTATAGTCTCTTAACCCTTTATTTACAGGTCTCACTTAGTCTCTTAATATAATCACCGTTCACTCACTGAAGTCACTTTTATATTAGAGTCCACATCCAGAGTAGTTGAGGTGCTAACCAGTGTTTCTTCATAATGAACTAATGAAACACAAGTAGGCTGATCTCTGAAGAGCTTCTAGCCTCTCTCACCCTGACTGCCTGTCACTGTAGAACCCTGCCTAATGCTTCCAGTCATTATCCTCTCAGCCTATGATCCTCACCGGCAATGACTGCGATAAAAGGGCAATTTCCTCAAATGTGTCTTTCACACATTAACCCCTTGTCACACAGATGCTCCTCTGACTCCAGCGTGGGCATCAGCTCTCAGCACTTATAAAAAGCTTTTAAACTTCTGGAGCTGCTGGCAGCATAGCAAGCATTACAAATTTGCCCAACCCCTTCACAAAATGTGTCTGCCTTTGTGTCACTATAGCTGGGTTACAACAGTTCTTTAACTACTGTGGTTAAATGTGAAGCCACACGGTTTCCACGTTCTAACAGGTCCAAATGCCTTAAAGTAAGACACAGTGAGATTTTGAGTGCTGGGGTGGTGGATGGGTTTGTACTGCAGCCAACATTCAAGCCTCAGGATACATGCCTCAGACCACATCCGGCACAGCTCTAGTCCTTCCACAGATTTGGCAGTACATTTCTCCAACGCCCTCAAACTGACAATTAAATGACAATAATTCACAAATTGGACAGAATACAGTCTTAGAATATATTAAGACTCAAGTTTTTTCATTAGTAGTAGTGGGCATATATAATTTACAAGTAATCATCTGCCTTTTCCTGTGACAGACTAATATTGTCCCAATCCTTCATCCTTTTAGGGTCACCTTGAATGCATCTCAGACACTGTTTCTCTTGACATGGTTCAGATTTGATGGTTACAGAAATATTTTTATATTGTAAATTCATATTCAAATCTGACTCTGCTACATACATTTACAAGCATTACATACAACAAGCTTTTATTTATTTATTTATTTTAAATATTGCTGTTGAATGCATTATGTGTGAGTGTGAAACCAATAAAATGAACTTATAATCAAATGTAAAGTAGATGGGAAAAATGTAGCTTTACAAAAAAGGTTTAAAAACAAACAAACCAGAAACTCTTCGATGGTGTGTACCACAAAAACATACCATTAGTTTTTCTATTGATACATTTAAAGTGCATTGAGGTCACACCACTTCTATATTTCTGGGGGAACACAAAGCATTGCAGTCATCAAATATTTGTTGTGTTGTGGCCTGAGAAATGGTTCATTCCAAAGGAATCATTGGTTGTAGAGCAAGCCACCCAGGAAATGAGAAACTAATGTGATTGGAAGTTTTTAACTCATTATTTGAATAAATGAGAATCGACTGGCCATCTAGTTCCAGCAAAAAATAATATAATGATGTGGTCATAAAAGGCTGATATTTCCTCCTCCTGTCAAGTCTCATGCACAAATACGATGAATCTGTGAGCTCAATAAAAGGAAATGGCATTAAAGGCAAACGGCTTTGATTCTTCTCCTGCAGGCAGCTGTAACATAGCCTGAACCATCAAGGCTAAACTTATGCAATGCTCAGGCAACACGGGACCAGGAAAATGTGGCGGAGTAACAATGCTCAGTCCAAATACCAAATCATTTTTAACCAGGTTACAGCTGTTTTGAACAACTTTGTATTAACTATTTATCAAGTTTAATAAATCTGATCGATGTTTCTGTGTGTGTGCACATTTCCCTTCAGCTTGATTCTTTTGTTTTATTCTTTAAAGCATCTTTCGGCTCACTGTTTTGTTGCTGTGTTTTTCTTTGTCCTCCTCTGCTTTCGTATTAATATTCAAACAAAGACAGCAGCAGACGATCACCGTTTCACTCAGAGCCAGCATGCACACAGCTGCCTCATTGATCAGTTGTCATTTCAGACTAATGTGAGGACCTATTTACTTTTCCCTCTCCTGCCTGCCACTTGCAAGATGTACAATTACTCGCGTGATAAATCTTTAAAATGTTGTTGTGATGTCTAATAGTTTATGGTAGTAATGAAGCACATCGGTGAATCATCCCACTGCTGCAGGCCATTAAAACATTTTTTTCCATGTCTTGGACCTTCCACTAAGAGGTGAATTAATAGCTATCATGGGCAGTGACAGCACCAGCATTTACGTCTAGCATACAGATCCACACACAAACGCCTTTTTACATTATGCAAAATGATTGGCAGCAACTTCCCTAAAATCCTTCTACTACAAATAGGCAACCAGCAAGCTGGACTTAATGCATTTGTAGTTTAATTGGCGTTGACACTTTATTGTATTTCCTTCCCACTTTCCTGACTCCACTGGGAGCTCTGGCCCTGGCTGGTGCCTCATTGGCGAAACTTGAGCCCAATCAAGACGATATACTTTTCCAATAAGAACCTCCTGATTGTGCCATGTCAGAGATTCTGCATCCAAGTCCGCTTTCTGAGTGGTGGAGAGGGCTTTAGGAAGTCAAATATGTCGTCCAAACGTGCTCATTACGTTTGAGGGGGCCACTGCTAATCATGTATTCGGTTGACGCTGCAGTAACTGATAGCCAGGCTGAGGAAAGTCAGAGACGTGGAGCGGTGATTTTACTGCTGCATTTTACATTTTCTACTCCTTTCATGTTGTGTTTCAAGACTTGTTGATGGTCCTGAGTATCTGTAGGCAGATCATCTAAATTGGTATCTTTGTTCTGGCATTGCTTCAATTCAATTCAATTCAATTTTATTTATATAGCGCCAGATCACAACAACAGTCGCCTCAAGGCACTTAGTACATACAGAGAAAACTCAACAATCATATGACCCCCTATGAGCAAGCACTTTGGCGACGATGGGAAGGAAAAACTCCCTTTTAACAGGAAGAAACCTCCGGCAGAACCAGGCTCAGGGAGGGGCGGGGCCATCTGCTGCGACCGGTTGGGGTGAGAGAAGAAAAGAACAGGATAAAGACATGCTGTGGAAGAGAGACAGAGAAAACTATAAAATATTATACACTAGCATCAAAACTAAGACCAACTAACTACTTATTTTTTTTAATGACAGGTGGTCTAACTTACATGGTGCCCTCCAACCTGAGAGTGTAACTGAATAAAAGTAGTTTGACATTCAGGATGACGCAGCTTTCATCAGCAATACAGACAAGCGTGCAGTGACACACGAAGTGCTGTAAAACGTATTTACTCCCTTCCTTATTTCTTATCCAATGTTTCAGAGCACCAAACACATTTTAATATTAAATGAAGATAACCAAATACAAACTGCAGCTTGCAAGTTGTCGTACAAATTCAGAGCAACATATAGATGGATCAGCAGACATGTGTGGCTCTCTCGATGGATTGAGTCGTTAATAAAATTGTAATAATGTGAAACGTCGCACAAATATACGTCTTTTTTTAATCACATTGAAGAAGTGGGTCAGTCTAAACTGACCTCAGTAGCCTGCTATTACTAGAATCTGTTCAGTCATTTATGTTTAACATGCCCTCAACACAGACTTAGTGACCAGTGTACTGTGAGCTGACAGTGATGCTGTTGAGCTGATTTTTGGAGAATCCGGTCGGGACAATGTCTAAAGTTGTCCTCTGTTACATGCAGCAGACGGAGGGAAATACCTCGAGTCAGTTCTCTGGAAATCGTTGGTAAATGTTTGGTTTAGATAAGGCTGCTTCCCTAACATCCAAGGTACAACATGACTCACACGCTGTGAATCCAATGTACTCTTCCCCGTGACTCTGGGCGTATGCCAAACACAAGGTGGGTGGTTCCTGTAGTCCACATCGGCCAGCATGCTGAACTGCCCCGGACCCATCCATTGCATCGCGTTATTGTTAGAAAGTGCTTAAGGCAACAAATAAATTGCTGTGTGAATGTGGCTTTTAGTAAAAAAAAAAGCACTAAAGTAAATCCCAACCAGTTAACCTTGTTTCCAGTCAGACTCTGACTGTCCACAAAGGTTAATGTGTGTGTGTGTGCACCGCTACACAACCCTACTGCTAAAAGGTATTGATTCAGACAGTGACAATAGTGATTCTCTACAGACACGCTGGTTTCAAAATTGGGCTGTAAAAAACCAAACTAAGCATTCAAACCCAATGCATGATAATAATGACACAAACAGTGCCCCGCCCCCATCAGAGTGGCTGTAGCTTAGGAGGTAGAGCAGGTCAGCTGCTGATTGGAAGGTTGGTGGTTTGATTCCTGGCTCCCATGGCAAAATATCCATTGGCAAGATACTAACCCCAAGTTGTTCTCCGATGCATTCATCAGAGTGTGAAAGTTAGTTAGACAACAGCATAGAAAGCAGTGTTTGTGTGGATGGGTGAATGTGGCATGCTGTGCTTTGAGTTCTCCTGAAGAGTAGAGAAGCACTATATAAGAATCAGTCTGTTTACCATCCATCTGGGTTGGCTGTTTTTTCTGAGTCTTTTAGACATCCAGCCTCAGTAAACATGTTCATCAATACCTCACAAAACAATTTGTAGTAAAGTTTTTACCATACTAACAGTAAGGCGATATTTTTAGTTTAGTTTTCAAAGATCACAAAATAATTTGTTAATTTTGTTTTTTCTTTTAGTTAGCTTTTTTTTTTTTTAGTTTAGCTTTAGTGATCTGTAACAACTTTGACTGGAGTAAATCAAACTTTTACTCGCCCTCTACAGCTGTAACTCCTCACCACAGCTAGTTGCTGACTCAGTTGCTTTTCTACTTCCTCCAAGTCTCACAAAAATACTTTTGGGGAAACTGAAATACGAAAAAAAATCTGCTGCTGCTGAAGAGTGAGTCAGTTGGGTGATGAATCCCAGGTCCCTGCAGAAATGTGAATCTTTCCATTACCCTGCTCTGCAGTCAAGGATACGGGGCTGGTTCGCAAGAGCCAGCATGCTGAGATGTTATGCAACACTAATGTGCAGACTAGTGCAAACACTGGATTATAATCACAAACTTAACCCTCTGAACATTCTTGTACCTCTCATTACATTGACATAGAACTATCAAACTAGACCTCAATTACACATCTGTGTTTTAGAGCACCACGAGCAGTTCAGACATCTGCATTTATCCACAGGAAGTGCTAGAATAAAAAGAGCAGCGATTGGGAAAAGATGACGAATCACGTGAACTTTGATTGAACTCCTGTTGAGAAAGTGAGCGATTCCAAACACGCAGGGGCTTCAGTAAATGTCATAACAGTTAGTCTGACAAGAAACAAGTGAGACGGGAGTGCAGAGGGAGAAAGCTGGTGAGACATGACAATGACAAAGATTCAGTGCAGAGGGAACGCAGAGCAGGACAGCAGGATGGAAGTCAAACCTCTGTCTGGAACCCGGGAAACAAAGAAAGCAATCTAACATGCAACTTGACTGTGGGAGCTTGGTGATACAAGATGAACAAAAACATCTCCTGTGCTGTCACGTAGAGTTGGACAAGCTGGAAATATTCAAGTTTGGTTATTTGACCTCAAATCACAACAACAGATTTGCTGTCAGACGGCAGAATTACAGCATTGTGCTGTAATTCTTCTTTATATCTCTAAAGCTGGTTACACGGTGCTTTCTTTTGTCCAGTTCAGCACTGATTCTGTGGCTCATCCATCCATGACCTTCTATAAACTGCTGTTTGAAGCACTTTTTTTCCTTTATAGTGTTCAGTGTAGCAGAGATTTCTGTTATTTTCCACCACTGCATATGTGAACATGATCTGACAGGACAAACACTTCTTAGGTGCCTGGCCAGTTGGCATCAGCAGCTTGGCTACATGTTGCCGTGATGTGAAGCATTAAATATGCCACATTTTAGGGTTTATTTTAATTTTTCACAATTAAAAAATGGAGGACAGCCACTGGTAATCCAGTTGCTGTGACAAGAGGATGGAGGACTGAATCAAATAGAGATAAATCTGTAAAGTGAAAGGTGGGGAAATTAGCTAATGAGCTATTTTTATTTTTTATTATTTTCCTTTTGTTTGCCAGGGAGAATAAAAAAAAAAGTGTTGCCTTAGAAGCGTGTCAGTGGTGATGATCTATGCATGGAATCAGAAGCTTTTACACACTAGTAGATTTACCATCACAGAAATTAGCGATACTTTTAATTCAGGATTTGTAACATAAACTTTACATTTGGTGGTCTAATAATTTGAAGTGCTGTCCCTGAATGCTTTAAAGCCTTTGGTTGTCCTAGTTTTCATCACAACACACACAGTTCTGATTCATCTCTGAGACGTCTACGTATGTCTTTATTCGAGCGGCCAATCCTGCAGAAAATTCAGCATTTTTAAATGAGCCCGACCGACACACCAAACAACCCCGGACTCTCCAGCACAACGTTTCATTGTCGTGTACAGATAAACAGTGTTGCCACATTTATCCGTAACGAAATCCTTTGGCTCGTGCTCCTCAGCTTTACATGCTTTTAGAGATTGTGCAGTTATAAATAACAGAAATTACCAGTGGGTAATAATAATTATAACAACAATGACAAGGAGAGAAAAAAGTATTAAATATTAGAGAATTTAAGAGAGTTGGTATTTACAAGTTTGTGCAGGAATATTTACAGAACTATGGACGTGTGGCTCCCTTAGTCTGAGGTTGTTGGGCAGCTGTAAATGCAGTCTCCTAGTAGTCGGTCCTGTCACGTCACAGAGCAAAAACATCACAGAGGGGACATTTAAATCACTGCACCTCCACAGTGACAAGTGGGTGAATGAATTAGTTGTATAAAGTGCTTTGAGTGCACAGATAAAGTAGAAAGGCGCTATATATGAACCAGTCCAATACCATTTACCACTAGTCCCTTTTTTCACTGCTTATCGAGTACAAGCAGTGATATCACATAAAGAGGATACATGGAGGGATCAGTCAGCAGCTGAGCCGGTGTATGCAGACTGTGCAGTTTAACGAAACTCCTTATCAATACAGTCTGTTATCATAGTATACAGGTAAGTGTCTGTAACTGTGACAAAGTGACGCCGTCACTGAATGTGGACATGAACGCACTACCAGTCAGTTTGGACACCTTCTCATTAAATGGTTTTTATTATTACTACTTGCTACACTTTAGATACAAACTGAAGACATCAAACACATGAAGAATGATATATGGAAGTATGTAGCAAAGCTAGCAAATGATTCTAAATACGTTTTCTATTTCAGAGTCCATGAAGTAGCCGCCCTTTGCAGACCCTCGGTCTTCTCTCAGTGACATTCATGATGTAGTCACCTGAAATGGTTTCACTTCACAGGTGTGCCTGTCAGGGTTAGTGTTGCCTTCTTAATGAGGTTGGGACCATCAGTCGTGTTGTGCAGCAGTCAGGTTGGTACACAGCTGACAGCCCTATTTGACTACTGTTAGAATACATATTATGGCACAAACCAATCAGCGAAATAAAGAGAAACAACAGTTCATCATTACTGTAAGAACTGAAGGTCAGTCAGGAGTTTGACTTGTAAATGGAGTGTTATGTTTCTTATTTACAGGTGGGGTACCGGGCTTGTTGCTTTGTGCTATCCAGCTCAGCGCTTGGTCCATGATGCCAGAATAACTCTGACGTCTGACTCTCTGCTAGGGCTGACCTTTGTTTGTTGTGAAGGTAAAATGGGGCTTCAACCAAATACTAGCAAGGTATAACAAAAAGATATGTGTGTCTATTACATACAGTATACAGTACAGCTCACTTCAGAATCCTCGTCCCTGAACTAAAATGGCCATAGAGTTGCATCCACCTCCAGTGTCTTTGTCCAGTGTCCTATTCACATTTCAACTCTTTGGCTTTGTTCTCAAACCTGATTTATGTTGAATCCCTGTTCAGCATTTGTTTGTGCCTTTTTCTAAAACTGAGCTGAAATTCTGGAAGAGAAAATTTTAAATCATTGTAGTCTGAGCATGGATGATGAGCACTTTGGAACCCACAGAATAAATAGTACCGCCTCAACACGGAGCTGGTGACATTTTACAATAAAGGAAGCTTAAAACTTCAGTATCAGCCAATGGTACCTGCTGATGTTGAACATTAAAGCCTCTAGTTGTATACTTCCCACAGTTAACTATGAACTATAGCATAGGGATGCTAATTTGTGAGACTAAATGATCAATTCCACATAAACTGAAGCTAAAAATCATAATTTCAAAGCTACTCAAATTTCTGGCCATGTATTCCTTTTCCCTCTATATACAGAGTGTGAAAGAGTGAGAATAGGAAACATGTAGCTGACGTACCTGCCAGGTACGATGTATGATGCTATCTGACATCAGAGCGGCTGTTAGAATCATGAAAGTTTCCTACTGCAGGAAACGACCAATGTGACACTGTTGTGACACCGAGAACAGATGACTAACAGAGACTATCAGTTCTCGTAGCTTGTAATCACTTATAGCTGTGACAGATGGTGAACTTTCAAACCAATCAATTTTCCCGGTTGAGAAGAAAAACAAAACAAACAAACAAAAAAAAAACCCACACACACCACGGCACATTTAAAAAGGAACCCAACCCAGCTATCTGACTAGGAGTTTGAATATTCATACAAATTGTGTAAAGGTGATTTTCCACCTTACCTTTAGGGATAGCTAGCTTTGGTTAGATTTGATAAGGTGAATAGCTATTCTTGTTATGCACCTAAAAGTTTTAAATTACAATGCTTTTTAACAACCATTCATCTACACTGTTTTTTTTGTGTCCATTGCTGAGTCTTGTGTGTTCCTTTCAAACTGATTCCAGACCCATACTCAGAATACAGGACGTGTGCAAAAAGCATGACTACACTGTACAAATAACACCAGCTGTGATTTGTTTGATTTATACCTCGATGATCTCGTCACCTTCCAATAAATCAACTGCTAATTACCTCTGGATGCCTAGTTTCGTGTGCTGCACATTTACATCAGACGTCACAGTGACATCACAGGCAAAGTGTTTGTTAGTGATAACAGCGACTCGCTCAGCGCGCATCGATCCATAAATGCTACTTCACCCATTTCATTTAGATACAGATACGCTCAAAGCCTTAACCGAAGTGAATTTAAACTATGAATTTTATTCATCTAAAATAAGAGAAGGTAAACTGAAACCAAAAAAAAGGAAGAGCCAAAATGGCATTTTAACACAGACAGTAAATTGAGTACTGAACACATCACCAGTTTTCTAAGTAAATATATTTCTAAAGGTGATAATTCTAACCAGATGTTGGGAACAACCCATCCAACCCATGTATGATACAGACAGGAGCTGGCAGAAACACCAATACCCGGTAGATAGAGCAGTTGTGCGAGTCTGTCAGACCAGACTGACCACCCTGTGTACTGACAACAAAAAGCCTATGACTCAATGCCTCATGTGGATCTGGAATGCCTAGAACTGTACAAGACGGGACCCTAAGAACCTTTGTCTGGAATTCAGTGGTTATGGTTCTGCATAGGCCTGAACCTCCTAAGCAAGATCAATAACAAGACCGGCTACAGATACCAACTAATAGTGCAGTCATTAGCCACCTCCACATGGATGACAGCAAGACATTTGCCAGATGTAATGGAGACATCAAGCCACTGATGCACAGGGCTAGGATCTACAGCAATGACAGGGGCCATAGTAGTCAACCTGTGTAACACTGTTCACTTCAGGTTATGTGGAAGCCAGCTAAGATGCAATGATTGACTCAAGCACCTCAGTAACATTTGTGTATTACATGCTTTCGGTCTTGTACAGCTCTACCTTTTTGTAAATGAATACATTTTTAAAATTTGTCTTGTGCCTTAATCATTTCCTGTAATGCACTTTGTGACTATCATCTATAAAGCACCATAAATCCATTCATCTAATCATTCAGTATCTTTACTATGTTTATCTAGTCTTTTAAATGTGCTGTATAAATACAGGTCCTTCTCAAAAAATTAGCATATTGTGATAAAGTTCATTATTTTCTGCAATGTACTGATAAACATTAGAGTTTCTATATATTTTAGATTCATTACACACAACTTAAGTAGTTCAAGCCTTAAATTGTTTTAATATTGATGATTTTGGCATACAGCTCATGAAAACCCAAAATTCCTGTCTCAAAAAATTAGCATATTACATCCGACCAATAAAAAAAAAGTGTTTTGAATACAAAAAAAGTCAACCTTCAAATAATTATGTTCAGTTATGCACTCAATACTTGGTCGGGAATCCTTTTGCAGAAATGACTGCTTCAATGCGGCGTGGCATGGAGGCAATCAGCCTGTGGCACTGCTGAGGTGTTATGGAGGCCCAGGATGCTTCGATAGCGGCCTTAAGCTCATCC
>VUQR01008883.1:20888-31324 GCA_015108515.1 Hemichromis elongatus | reverse complement strand
TCCAGTAGCCCACTTGTCGTCAGGGTGCCCTGGTTCCTCAACCCCTGACGCGGACCTTGTTGATCCGGGCGACGTCCGAGCCGGCATGACTTCAAATTTATGTGTCTCGCTCATGTCTGCGGTAGGCTCGATTAGCACGAGGGGTCTAGCCTTGGGGGACCCTTACTGGATACAGGCGCCCCTGGGCGGGAATCGAACTAGCGACCCTCCGCTCCAGAGACGTGTAGTCTTACCACTACGCTATCCATCTATATATATATATATATATATATATATTATCTGATTTTTTTATTGGGTTTTTAAGCTTTTAAGACTTGATTGAAAATCTTATGTAGGTCATTTTTATGCAAAAAATATCTAAGCAGCCCACTGAACAGCTCGCTGTTCACTAATAGAAGACCTGTTGATGTCGACAAGAGTAACGTATGTCATGTAGCACTAAGAAAAATCTTACCTCTCTCTGCATTTTGAATGTTCCTTTAAAACCTTTTGAATAACTTGACCATAAGTTAATTCGGACATCTGTGAACCAAGCTATTAAAAGAACTCTGACACTGAGCCAAATGAACAATTTGAGTTTAATTCCACCTCCCCAACTCCTGAAAAATGTGGTCTCTTGAGCTTCTAAGTAGTTAACTGTGTGCTGTCTTTTATTTTTCCTTATGCTATTACTATTTTCTGCAAAACTGCATAATTGCTGGCAGGAAATTGAAAAACAATGCAAAAACACGATTCAAAGGTAATGGAAACTACAGTTTGTAGTCATATGTTCCAATTATAGCTGCTTTAAAGCGTTTTTATGTCCTGCACACAACTTACTGTATTCTGCTGGTATCTTTAAAAGAGGGTTTATTTAGATAAACTTTCTTTGCTTTGATTGTTGAGCTTCAGAGGGGGAAAAAAAAAAAGGTTGCATGAAATCGCAGAATTGAATTATAGCACATGATGAGAAATTAGACCCGAGACTGCTGAGATGTTAAGTGTTACGGTCCCAGACCTCCTCTAATAGCGTGAAATGAGAACAGATCTGTTAAAGCCTCAAAAAGCATAGAAATGGGATGGGATTGGCTTTATGCCGTCGTTCATTATCCCCCTCGCACTGATAGACCCTTTATGAGACTTAATTAAAAAGTCGATGGCATCTTTAATGGCCACAGCACTGGTTGTTTTTCTGTGTTTTTAAAACGCTGGCTCCCTAATGACCAGAGGCAGCCTCATTTGGGGGATGGCGGACAGAAAAATGTTTTGACCTGTAGCATGAGGTCATTATGCCCCGGCTGTGTCAGGAAAACAGATAAGCCAGTTTGTACTTTTCCAGTGTGCATTGGCTGCTGGTCAGTGAGCAGAAAATAGCTGCTGCATAATCAGTTGAAGACTTTTTGGAGAAACCCCACCAACATGGAGATGAAGGAGTTAATTTAAATGACAAATCAAATGGCTGTTGACAGCTTTCTGCTCGGTTTGTGCTTTATACCATGACTTTTTGGCATTTTGTCTCATGTCCTTGTTTATCTACTGAATGAGATGCAGAGTAATAGTGCAGCTTGTTTGAGATGAAGCCAAGTGTGCCGAAGCCTTGAAAGACATCCAGTGTCCTCTCTGTCTCAGAAACTACTTTAGTTGATGCTAATGAATGCAGTTTGAAAGACACAGAGAGGGCCTCTTTGGAGTAATTGTAGCAGAATCAATTTTTAATACTGATTTCAAGGATGTGTCTTTGCACTATGGGTTTTTAGCTAAAAAATGTTGAACTTCCATGACTGTTTCTTCCCTTTTGTAAGGGATCTTCCCCCATTTTCCCTTTTCTGTTAGTAGACATAATAGTTTGCTATTGCATCTGGCAAAAATTGTTAAATGAGTTTTATTTAAAAGGGTCATACAAACTATTTTACAACAAATTTGAGTTTAATTATTGGCTGCTATGCTACCAGTGAAAAAAGTTGTTTAATGTCCTCCTTGGCTCAGGAGGGAGCGTTCAATTTTTAAAAACCTCTAATGATGTCTTCGACATTTCTCAACTTGGGATTGAGAATTTAAAATGAAAAGAGAAAAGTAGTTTTACCCTGTGGGGTTGTGGAGTTTCAAGGTGTGGACAAAGTGAAGATCTTATAAAAGATGCTATGAAGTTGAATTATAGGAATGCTGGATTATGGAATTTGTGGAACTGAGCTCACTGGGGACTAATGGGGCTGTTCAAACAAATTACCTCAAAGATACACACAGTTCGTTGTGAGCTCTGACCAGCCTGTTCTTCTCCTGAGGTATCAAAATACATCATTTTATCAGGAGCTTTCATTACAAAGCTACATACAAGATGTTCTTTGTTGTTAGTGTCACTCTGGCCATGGCACTGCTGGACTCTGAGCGCAAACAGTCTGAATAAGTCTGCATAAGGTGGCTGGTGAATTTGGAGTGGTCACAAGATGATTATTGAGACGACTGTAGTTTGTGTCCTGCTTGAAAGCTTTGTGTTTGTGTTTTTCACTTCTCCTTCATTATTGTTTTTTTTTTTCTGATTGTTAAAATAAGCACCAATAATGTTTTTATGTTCATGGATAAATTTTCACAACATTAACTCTGCATGCTAAACACTACCGTAGGTACCCAGTTTGTTAACAAAAAAAGAAAAAAGGGTTTGATTCATATGTGATAAGACCAAATATGAGGGAGACCTGTGTCATTATTGCTGTGGCTAGTGTGTTTTTCTGAGATGGCATCATCGGCCATATTTAGGAGTGAGAATACCCTGACTGGACAGGAATTTTCTCCTGTTACCATCACAGTCCCCAGTGTCAGAACAAGCAAGACACAATACGTGAATGAGAAGGAGGCAAGTAGAAGGGCGAATCAAATCAAAATCAGAATCAGTTTTATTGCACATTTGTATACAAATGAGGAATTTGTAATGGTCCCTCACTGCAAAATCCCCACTGGTATCTACAGTATACATAGGATACACATCTCTATATAGATATAAATGAATTAATAATGGATGATGTCATATAACATTCATAAACAAAAGATAAAATATAGGTAAAACATGATGTGCAAATTGCTTTTACTGAATCAAGTGTGCAAAGGCTGTGACAGCCTCAGCCACACACAGGTAAAATACATCCCGCATCATCAGTTTTGCTTTGCTGTTAAACATGCATGCTATATAATTATGTTTCTCTTTCTTTCGAGTTACCTGGTATAAGGAGTTGGCTGTTTCCAGGATGGACAGGATTAGAAATGAGTACATCAGTAGGACAGCTCGAGTTTGCGGTTTGGAGATGCTGAGATGGTTTGGACATGTACAAATGAGGGATAGTGGATATACTGGGCAAACGATGCTCAAGATGGAACTGCCAGGCAGGAGGAAATGAGGACGACCACAGAGAAGTTTCGTAGGTGTAGTGATGGAGGATATGCAGAGGCTTGATGTGACAGAGGAAGATGCTGGGGATACACTGAGATGGAGGCAGATGATCCACTGGGGTGACTCTTAGAGGGAGCAGTGAAAAGAAGAAGAAACCCACCAGAATCTGCAAAAAAGTAAGTTCATTGTTCTGCAAATGTGTTTCCGTGCACTGTGTTCACATCTCAGTAAGATGCGCTGCAGTCATTAGTACCCTACTTTCTACTAACGATAGTTTTGTTGAAACGAACAGCAGTTATGAACAGCTGGGAATCAAAATATTTTGGATTGGTGCATGGTTATGCTCATTCTTGTGAGACTAAGAACTAACAACGTCACACTTGCTGCTTTAATTTTTCTTCTTTAATCTGCCTTCCGGAGTTCCCCAGCATTAGAGAAGAACATTATCAAATTGCTGAGATAATGCTTTAAAGACAGTTTCCAAACCATAGCACAGAAATGCATGTGCTTAGATTAAAATATTTCTTAGTAAAAATAAACCTGTATTATTACACTACTCTGCAACTCCTGCCTCGCAGTGGCAGTGCAAGAGTCTTCAGGTGTTGTCTGGGTGTAATTGCTGATTGACTACAACTGATGATGTGTGCATAAAGGCATGCCTGAGGTAGTCTTTGGGGGAGATGGCACCGCTTGCCTTTAAACTCTTTGGCTTGTAACCGCTTTAGCTGAGTGTATTAAGTAAATTAAAATGAAACCCACGTTTCCTAAAACTGGTTTTAGTTTCCACATTATATTATTGCTTTTGAGCCCGGCTATTACAGTATTCAAACTCTCATTTATTATGACCGACATTTTTCCCCTGAAAACCTTTCAGTTTCTAAACGTCACTTTAACAGAAATATTCGTTTACAAGTCAAAACTGAAGCAAAATGCGCTTTTTCGAGCGCTTCAAACACAGCCTTTGTTATGAGAACAAGTATTATGAGCCTTATGTCTCACACATTTATATCGTATTTATTAATTAAGATATTAATATGGTGGCACAGTGGTGTGATGGTTAGGACAGCTGCCTTGGTTTAAGTCCAGGCATAATCTTCTTTGTACCTTTCCAGGTTCCTCCTACAGTTCAGAAGCATGGGTTGGCTTAAGTGGTATTTCTAAATTGGCTGTAGATTTGAATGTAAGAGTGAATGGTTGTTGTCTCTCTGTTGGCCCTGTGACAGACTGGCAACCTGTCCACAATGTACCATACCTCTCATCTGGTCACAGCTAAGATGCACAGTGATCCTGAAGTGGATAAGTGGAATAAAGTAGGTGGATGGATAATTTGGGTGATTGAGCTAATCGATGCTTGAAGCAAAGACCTGCTACTTTTAACAGTTTATCAAAATCTTTTATTTTGTTAACTTTTAGCCACCACTAAGCTTTACTGCAGCAAGTGTGGATCCTGATTAAATTTGGGGTAAAAAAGTTATGGTAATAAGAAAAATGAAGTGACGATACCAACCATTAAACACCGTAGCGAGAGCTTGGGACTAATCACAATATGCATTTAACTTGTTTTCATAAGCTGTCAGCTCCCATAAGGCTTTCGCAGTTGCCTACCTTTGTTAAAAATATTTTCCCACCTTGATAGTTTAATGCATTTCCAGCCTGCTTGAGCCTGACATTAGCGGGGGACAAAGCGTCAACTGCTCCTCTTTCTCTATCTTTGAAAAAATGATCCTCGCCAAGAACAGCGAATCTGTCTTCCAAAGAATGCCTCTAATTGGAGGAGAGAATTCTTCTTTCTGACGGCTCTGGAGGTTTCAAATAAAGCCCATTTGCCAATGTAAGGAGTCATTACACATGTCATTAAATGCAGCTTCTTTGATATAAGTAGAGGAAGCGCTAGATCACATTTAGTCTTTAGAAAGCATGGTGGATTTTGAACTGGGCTTATGACAGCCAAAGGATGATGCTTGCCCTGCTGCACAAACACAAACAGTCTCATAAATACATGCATTCTCTGTTCATACACAATGCGTGGGTGTTTATTGTGTGCTCAAAGGAAGCTTCTTAAAGTCTGCTCTATCCATACAGGAGGGCACCAAATCATCCCATTACTGAAGGAAGAGAGTATGACATTCAGCCACCAAAAGACCAGTCCTTGATGTTCTCAGACTGGTCACGCTCTTCTCTCTGACTTGCACTTCTTTGTTTCAGTGTTGCAGTTGTTTTTTTTTTTGTTTTTTTTAACTCAGCGGTCTGATTTGGCCTGCAGTGTGCGGCTGGTAAGTCCCAGTGGAGATGTCGGCCTAAACAGCCGGGTCTGAAGTGATTATGTGAGTGCAGTGTGAGAGATTCCTTTAGGGCCTGTGGGAAGCCTGCACATTCTTTGTTGACAGTAGAAATGAGAGAGTGAGAGAGAGGGAGAGAAAGGTAGAGGGGAAGGAGATGATCTAAACAGACAGAAAAAGGGATGGAGTCTGGGAGATTAAAGGTACGTGCAGATATAAAATCCTTTTCTGCAGTTAGCTATTAGGTTTCCCTTTATTTGTTCATCCACGTATCCAATTAGCGTGAGCTTTGTATTCCAGTAACTGCTAGCTACATCTTATAGGGCTGCCAAATTGTATTCAGGTAACCTTCCTATACTTAGCCGAGATATTTTATAATGTGTTTCTTAGCCCTCTTAACTTATTTTACACTAAAAGGGATTTTTTGAGATTGACCGAACAACCCCTCTTTGTTTCTGTGATTCTACTCCGCTCTCTTTATTCTTCTTTTGCAAATCACAACAAGTAATTGAGAACCAGTAGCTCCTCTTAAAAATCTAAAACAATTAATCATTCACAGTCATGTCATCTGACATTGTCTTTATAAGTTCAGCCAAGCAATCAAATTGAATTTTAAAAAATTATTTTCCACTGCCCTGTTTACTCCAAAAGCGTGTCCTTCAAGCATCTCCTTCCCAGAATCGAGAGGCTAAGCCGTAGCAAGGCGAGCTGCCGTTTATCGCTGCCTTGCAGACAAATCCACTCTAAATGGCCGGTGATTTTCACTCATTGGCTCAATAATCCATTTGAGAATTTACTCAGGGACTCAGACACATTGTTCAGTTTTTTTTTTATTGCTCCTTTTGAACAGATCTCTCTGTATACCCCCTTCAACTTGAAGGAGACTTGTTTAAACAACAGAAAAAAATGGAAATGAATGCACATACACAGGCATTTCAAATCAGCATGGTGCCGGGAAGTTTAATAACTCAGATGGCTTTGTGCTTTCAGAAATCCTTGTTCAACCCAAGGTTAGAGCACAGGGACGGAGACCTGAGTTACACATGAATGGACCTCCCTCCAACTGTTTCTCCACATTTAATCCTTTTCTCTGGACTTGCCTTTGCATGAATCTATGCTGATTAAAGTATTGGCTCAGGTCTTCTTCCACCACCTTGCTCCTTCACCCCCATGCCTTTGCTGTCCACCCCTCCTGCCTGCTGTCCCTCCTCCCATAGTGCACTGTGGTAATTGAGTGAAAGCTCTGGCCCTGGAGTCCTTGTGTAATCCACACTTTATAAGCACTCTAATTGAAGTGCAAATTCAATACTCCCTCATCAGCCTTTTACTGGCTGTGCCATTGCCTGCACCCCTTAGGTAATTACAAGGAGACTGGCAGTTCAATCATTTTGCGGGAAATAATGTTACAAAAATGTAGCGGCGTACACCACATAATTTTACACTGGATGTGTGGAGTGTGATAGCTGGGTTACTGGGGGTGAAATACTGAGCAAGACAAAAAGGCCTCCCTGTCTGTTGTCAGAAAGGTTACACACCAATCCTCAGCGTGATGAAGGAATTTAGAGAATCTTATCGGAATACCACATGGGATTGCTCTGTGCTGAAAATGTCCTCCCTGTGTCCTGGTTTACCTGTAGATATGTGCACACATTGTGGCAGACACATCAGTGAGCGTGTGGACAACTTCCTCTTTTGTATAGCTGTAGCTGTAGAGACACTCGAGCATGTAAAGCTGGATAATGGCAAGTGAAGTGCACATGCAAACACATATACGTATATGGATTTTGCACATATTACTGTGTGTATCTGTGTGTGTTTGTGTAGGAGTGCAGTGTGAAGCTTTAATTAAACTTCCTCTATTTTCTCTCAGCTTGTCCCCATAGGGCCCTGTCTTCTTCCCGACCACATGCTTATTTATTTATAATTGCATTAAACTCCAGAGCTGAGCCACGGCTGAACATGGTGCCAGACCTGTGGAGTAAGCCGGGATTGTCACGCAGTAATACAATTTCGTGTATTGCAACGTCCCACTGACTAGGAAAATTCAACATATCACATAAGAATGCACTGTACATTAAACAAGGAGCAGCTGAAAAATGAGTCTCGACTTTAATTCACTAGAGAACAAGTATAAAATGTGAACGCAGATTTTTTTTCTTCAGTGGAAACACATTCATGTTCTTTCAGCTAGTGATTGTTCAGCTTATGCAAGGATAAGCGGAAGAGAATGGATGGATGGATGAAACTTTGTCCTTGTTGAGGTTCCTAGAAGATTTTTTTTGGTAGAATGCCACAGGTGGATTATTCCTATCGGTAAAAACAGAGGTTACTTCCATGAAAACTATTTAATGCCCCGGCTGCTAAAACCTGTTTTTCACAAGAAAAAACGTTGAGAATAAATGCTCTTTTAAAAAGAATGCCTTGGAGTTATTTGATTTTTGAGATTTTTGCTCTGTATACAGTATATGAAACAAAAATATATTAAAACTCTAATATTAAAGTCTTTATCGATGTCCATATTAAAAACTGTGGAAACAAAAGCAAACTCCTGCTGTGAGAAGATCTTGTGATAGCATCCCCATAGCATTGTGTTTCTCAGATCAAACATCCCCAAGAAGAAAACAATCCATGTATCGTAACAACTTGTCTCTTTTCTCCTTTATTCAATTGCCAATTGTCTTCAGTTTTTTTCATTGTTGTTGTTGCTTTGCTTTAATTTAAATATCCCGTCAGACGACCTTCTGGATGAGCTTCACAGCAAATTCATAGTACATCCCAAGTGCTTTTGTTAAAGTTTGATGAATGTGATTTGAATCTTCAACAAAGAAAATCCCATTACATTATTCTTATAACACAGTGAAATTGCCAAGATACCCTACATGGGCAGCTACCCACGAGTGATGACTTAGTATCTGCAACACTGCCTACTCACATCTGCAGCATAAACAAGCACCTTTTTTTACAAAGTCACTTTAAATGTTGGCATCAAGATCATAATCACATTATAGCACATCTTTTCCTGACGTGATCAAACTAGTAAGACAGTGCACTGTAAGTTATAACTTGCATTATTCTGCAAGGATTTTTAATTGCTTATTACATTATCTCTTAAATTCTTTTTTGACTTGCTTGCATTTATTTCCTGCTGTGATGACCCACTTTCCTGGGGCCACAAATTCCCTAATACCACATGCATTGCAAAATCCTTACATTTAATACTACTTTCCCTGTAAACAAACAAACATACATAGAGAAATAAAAAAAAATAACCAGCAAATCCCCAATTCAGTCAGTGTAGGCACAACAATATTGTGCCTACATTGACAGAATTTCAAGGATAAGAGTAAGGCAATCACTGCTGACAAACTAAAGTACATTTGTGTGTGCTTGACATATCACTGAGCACCTAGTTTCAAAGGAAAATGAATACAGCATGTTCCAATAAAAAAAAAAAGGGATTTTCATTCCATGTATGGGTACAGCATTGATGCACAACCCTGTAGTTATAAATAAAGCATTTTATATATGGTCTACAACTAATTTCAACATCTAATATTGATCTGTTTCATGAGTCTTAATCCTCATAACTAAACTTCATAAACAGGCACACACATACAACCACATACAACATCACATATAAACACATACATATTATTCAAAAATTGTGTGTATAAAACATCAACATAGTTACAAGCCTCAAGCCAAGCGGAGCAGTGGCGTGTGGTGACTTTTACAGAAAGGCAAGCAGAGACAATCACCCACCCCTATACACAAACAAAAACATCTTCCACCACTACTTCCTTATTTCACAAGATAAATTGGATCAGATTAAAACATACTATTTGTCCTGCCTGTCTGCACCCAATGTGGATGTCTTTCTGCAGTCCTTCGTGGTTGAAGAATTGTAAAATGTTACTACTTATATAGTTAAATAGATATCTATTATATCCATCCGTCCATTCTCTTCCACTTATCCTTGTCAGGGTTGTGGGGGGGGAGCTGCTCCCAGCTGTCTTAGGACGAGAGGCAGGGTACACCCTGGACAGGTCACCAATCTTCCACAGATATACTACATTACCAAAATAAAAGAAAGAATTTGAACAATTTTTCAAACCGTTTCTTTAGGAAACGAAGGAATAAAACAACATGAAAACACTTCAGTACAATTATTGAAAAGTTGTATAAAGTCCATCCATCCATTTTCTGTTTATCTGGGATAAGGGCAAGGAGGCAGCAGCAGCCTAAGCAGAGAGGCCCAGTGCTCCCCTCTCCCCACCCATCTCCTACAGCTTATCGGGGGAACACTGAGGCAATCCCAGGTCAGCTGAGAGATATAATCTCTCCAGCGTGTCCTGGGTTTGCCCTGGGGCCTCCTTCCAATGGGACATGCCTGGAACACCTCACCCAGGAGGCCGGGGGCATTCTAATCAGATGCCCGAACCACCTCAACTGGTTTCTTTCAACATGGAGGATTAGCGGCGCTACTTTGAGATGACTCTCAAATGACTGAACTCCTCACCCTATCTCTAACAGAAAGGCCAGCCACATTTCAGTACAGGCTGCCTGGTCCATTTCTACCAACCATTTGGTCCTTGTAAAACTGATGCAGAAGCTTAGGTTTGCCGGCAGTAAATCAGACTTATATCCTGTGGGAGTTGAATTACTTTGTCACTGATTCTGTTGATAATTTTGATGGAAATAATTTGTGTTAAACATATTAATATTACTGTTGCATATATTTTAGGATGAGCTCATTTTAAAAGCTTTATATTCTGTTTAATGCCAAGCATAATATT
>VUQR01008883.1:8680-20868 GCA_015108515.1 Hemichromis elongatus | reverse complement strand
GCATAATATTACTTAAATCATTTGTTTGTATTGGCTGTGATGTCTGGTGAGGACCACATATTTCTACAAAAAAGTTTTTCATGAGCTTCAACACACACACACACACACACACACACACACACACACACACACACACACACACACACATATATATATATATATATCTTGATTTTTAAAAAGTATATTAAAATATTATAGTAAAAACAACAAAAATGAAAATAAATCAGTTGAATTAAAAGGCCTGAGCAGTCTGTGACACAGTTAACTGTAAGTATCTACAGGGGGTATTAAAATATGGTGGAGTGTTGGCAAAGCAACTAGTTAAACGTATTACATTCAGACATTCTCACAGATGCTAATCTAAAAGTGCTACTGAACTTTCGGCTGCTCAACTTTCCTGTTTTATTAGGCCAGGCATAGTTAGAGCTGCTGTCCCCTCTCATCATCATCCCCTTTACTCCCTAGTGCATTAAATGAGTTATTAACAAATTTTTCACACTCCATCTTCTCAAGTTGGTTAGCAAGACGAAACTCATCTATTACAAAGCTAATCACTGAAGCTCATTGATTTGCTAACGCTAGCTGGATTTCCACACAAAGTGCAGGTCGTCAGCAGCGAAAGCAGAGCCAGCTTCAGCTCGCCTCTTCCATCAGTTTACAATGAAGGGTCAGCGGTTTATCCTCAACCAGAAAACATCTACTGGCCGCTTAGCTTGCCCCCCTCAAGTCACTGTTAAAGGCAGACAAGCAAGCACTGCTCACCTTGCTTGTCCTTACAGAATGACACTGAAGCAGAGTGCTTTTGCTGTTCCAGTGTTTTGAAAACACTGTGATAGACGAGGGGTGGATCAGACAGAAAAACAAAAGAATACTGCATGCTCAAACTGTATCAAGTTGTCAATCACACAGTGAAGCAAACCAAATTATCCTGCTCTTTTACTTTAATCAGACCATAATTTAAAGAATGAATGTTGTGTTTTATTGAAGATGACTCCTCAGGAAAGTGTTGCTGAGTTCACAAATCGTGGGAGTGAATTACCAGTTTCTATAGCCAAATTTCTTTTTGCAACCAGGGGAGATGCCATCTGATGGCCATAAAACAGAATACACTTTTGTTTTTACTTCATGTTTCATATCTGGAAGCCATGACCATCTTTTATTTACTGTACATGGTAATTCAGAATATTTTTTAGAGCTGCTATAGCAGGACAGACTGGAGTCCTGTTAAGAATAAACTTACTTCATAATAATAGCCTGTATACCCATCAGGACAATGCAATAAGAATTCTGAGATGGTACTTGGTGCAGTGTAATGTATGGTAGATGCCTTTAATTTTAAGCTCTAGGTAAGTAAAGGCTGTATGTCTGATTGTGTTTAGCTTTTTATAAAATTTGACAGCAAAAGGTGCAATGACACAAAAATGTAGCATCATTTATATATAATAGCATGCTGATCGAAATGTATTGTGTATAATAAGCCAAAGGGTTGCAATCTATCTATCTGTCTATCTATCTGTCTGTCTGTCTATAGGAATGATATAAATGTGTGATATTTTATCCTGAATACACTCATGGATTCTGCCTGATGGTTTCACATTTATTGACACAGAGACGAAACTTTTCTGGAGAGAAAGGATGACAGTTCTTAATGATTTGATTCAGCAATAATCTCTGGTTTCTTAATGGACAATAATTTTTAAAATGTCATCTCCTCATTTCTTACTCTGGTTATAATTAAGGGCCTCTAAATTATTTTGAGGTCAAAGAAAAAGATCCTTATTTGAAAGTTTGAAAGACTCAATTTTTAATTTAGGGCAACTCAGACCAGAAACCTTTTACCATAACTTAGTGCATTTCTTATCTTACGCTTATTCTTATTATGTGCCTTTTGCTTATTTTAATTATTAGCTTTAAAAAAAATCCTACAGCTAAACAAAAGAAAATAAAAAAAATGCAGAGTGTGTATGAGTGATAGTAAATGTGCTAGCCCGGATTTACTGATTTTAATGAGAGACAGCTGCTCGTAATTTAAGTAGGAAATTTCTACATTCCCCTAACACCCAGAGTCAAAACCAAAACAATCCCAGCATGGCCAGTCGCTTATTGGGCGTTCGTGCACGTCACAGTCTAACCCGGAAGTGCAGTGACAGCTCTTGTCAAAAATCCTTCATCTCTTTCGTTCAAGTGCGAAACAAAGGTGAGTTTTAAAGCTGTAAAATGAGCTCTTCATACGCCTGTTATTGAAGGAATTTCATTAATTCCTCTATGGTAAAGTGCTTTTAAAGTTTGGCCGTAATTTAACGCTGGAAGCACTTTTACAGAGCTTCAGTATTAGCCGCTAGCTGGCTATTGTTAGCAGGTAAATAGCGGCTCGGGACTTATTTATACTGTTCCCGTTTCTGTTTCACTTTTCCGTTGATTTTCTTGTGCAATTTAATGCCATGGCTGTCATGTCTGGGTTGTCACGGGAAGAATTGTGAGTGTGAACGTTTCCGAATGGATATGCAAAATAATGAGACCCATGTTTGAAAAAAAAAATGTTATGCTTTATCCTCTTGCTCAGCCTCAGTATCCTGCCAAATAGTGACCACGGCTTCTCCCCTCTGTTGCTTCCCAATGCGCAGTGCAGGACAGTTGCAGGTTTCAGTTTGCCAGAAAGCACCTTAAAAGAGAGAGTCAAGCAGAAAGGCTACTGCAATGCAGGCTGTAGTACCTCTGCAAATTGCCTGAGTATAAAAAGTGGTGATTTTTAGATAAAGTGATGAACTCTGAAAGTTCTATAAATAACTTTTTTTGTGATATTCAAATCCAAGGATGTAACCTGCAACTATTTAACTGAAATATATATTGCAAAACATTTAGTAGTGGAGCTGTAAAAACTAGTAGTTTGTTAGTTTATGAATTAAAAAATAAAAATCAGAAAACATCTTTAAGATTTCAGTAGACCTTATAGAAACCGCTTGGGGGGATTTGGCTTTATTAAGATAATAGAAGACTTTATCTTTTGCTTTGTTAAATTTAATGTTTTTTGGCTGATACATATAGACCAAGTTTAATTAAAAGAATAATGATCAGATTAATCAGTAATAACAATAACTGTTGCAGTCATTAGACTTGGATGACTGAACAAATATCTACTGTTAATTGTCCGAGTCCATTGCCATTGAAGGAAGGCAGGGGTTCTTTTCTTTTTTTGTGAATTTTGTTATTTAATTTACCTAATTTAGTAGCCTGCTTCTTTCATAATTATTAACGTGTACAGCTCCATTGAAACCAAGTACTAATAGGAACTACCAGATGGATTTGTGCTATATTGTAGACACTAGTACGTGCCAGTGCTACGGTATTGTTTGGACTGTTGGCTGTGAAAGTTAAACCACAGGATGTGTTCATAAACTATTGTAGCTGCAGAAAGGCAAGAAATGGGTAATTTTGGCCCATTGCTTAGTGGTTAGCATCGTAATATATGTTATACATAATTGAAGTACAAGTTATTAGATGTTATAGTCGTTAAATTAAAATGATCAGATGCTTTTATATTGTTCCATAGGTGAATAAATGCTAAAAACAGGGCATTTAAGCCTGTTGCTAGGTAGTTGCTAGGCAATGTGATGACCTTTTGATATCTGATAAAGATAACAGCCTTCAGGGGTCCAAAGCTTTGTCGTTGGAAGCGATGTGATGTCCAGAGACCAAAGAAAGGGAAGAAACTTTTGCAACTTTAGTGACTACAGGCAAAAATAAACTTTTCTCAACTTCTAGGTGAGTGACGGACAGCATTATCAAAAAGAGCAGAGAATGCCCTGACATATGACCTGGTAGTAAATACATTAGAGGGTTACCTGGGCAACTGCACCCTGGAATTTCTGTCAGGGACGAGCAGTCGGTTCAAAAGCGATGCAAATCGCTTCCAGTGTGGACAGAGCTCAAGATTTACTAGTATGCCAAGTTTAGTGCCTTGGGTTCTTATATTGTGGGAGTAGTGCATTATAGTGTAGTATATTTATGTGTGTTTCAAAGTAAGATTCTTCTGTAGAATCTGGGAGTAAGAAGTTTGTAGTGAGAGTAGTGATGGTAGTGAACCTGGAGAGGTGGAGGTATGCTCTGAAGAGAAGAGGAATGAAAGTCAGTAGATCCCAAAAGGTTGATTCTTATTTATTTACTTGGATGACTGAGCATCCATCAAGACAGAAAGTCAGTAGAAGCATGACAGAATACATGTGTATAAATGAGAGGAAGACGGGTATAGCGGTGAAGGTGAAAGAATTTAAATGGGTGTTGGGTTTATTTGTGACAGAAGGACTTCAGCAAAAGTGAAAGGGAAGGTGGCGGAGTTGATGAAACTCAGATTTTCACTGGGAGTGCCCAGGATGGACAGCATTGGAAATAATGACTTCATAGGGACAGCTCAGGTTGAGCTCTTTGGAGAGAAAGCCAGAGAGGCAATGCTAAGATGGTTTGAACATGTGCAGAGGATAGATGGAGGATATATTTAAAAAAAGGATGTTCAAGATGGAGCTGCCAGGCAGACCACAGAGATGATTTATGGATGTAGTGAAGGAGGACATTTAGAGGGTTGGTGAGAGAGTAGAATACTGGGGATTGGGTGAGATGGAGGCAGATGATCTACTATGACATCTCATAAAGGGAGCAGCCAAAAGAAGAAGTCAGATTTTTTTGTTGCACCATGTTCCAAATTTAACAAAACAAGACAGTTATTGTACTAAGTGACAGTGACATCATCTGTAATGGTTACTGTTTGGTTGATTGGTGCTAAATAGAAATGTCAATTCACCTTTCTGAAACAGACCAAAAGGTATATGTGTGGTTGTGGACCCTGATAATTTAATAGCATAAAATTTACCCCCAACTGTTTCTATTAGGATGCTGAAGGGTCTCTCATCCTGTAGCCTTGTAAAGGTCCTTCTCCTTGCTCGATTTAAAATCCAAAACTCACTATTGTGGCTATGAGAACACCAAAAGCTGTTTTTTTTTTTACACATCTTGCTGAAATAAACAACCAGATCTAACAGCATAAAATAATTAGGTGGCCATCTGAAAGGGCAGGTAAACATGTCTCATTTTGTATTTTCGATTAGTGATGTGACAAAAGTTGGTGGAACACTTTCTTGCTAAGCTGAATTTCCCAGTAAAAGATCTGCTAAGTGCATGCTAAAAATTCAGCTGGTTTGTCCCACAGAGTTTTCTGCTCAGCTGTGCTGCAATTGTATGCATGAGCAAAGGGCATGTGGGAGTTCGGAAATGCTCTGAAAGGGAGTTTGGATTGATTCAGAAGAGTCTATGGTGAACAAATTTGAATCCCAAAAGATAACTCTTTGACTGGCTTAGCATTTTTCCCTTTTTATCTTCTTAAACCGTGACACGTCCACAAATTCTTCACATATCTGTTGGTAAAGATGGATTCTTGATGTACAAGTTCGTGACTTGTTTTGGTGTGGAAGGAAATTGAAATTTTTATTAAACCGCTGCTCACTGTACAAAATAAAATACTGACTTCATCCCTCAAGCTTACAATATGATCGAACTGTGCAGATTCAGGATCTGAATTTCAGCATCCAGTCAGTTTTGTGTAACAGCACTTATGTGACAGTTGTCTAGCTGTGACTGTAAAAGATGTGATGACACATCATTGTTTTTGTTGTGTTGGTATGGAAGTGTTTTGTTCACTATTTGCACATTGTTATGTCTGTCAGGAAAGGAAGAAGATACAAACTTGTAAACTTTAGTTCCCCTGCATTCAGAATATGAACCAAATCTACTATTTAAGTACAGGAGAAATGAAACTGACAGTGTAGTTTCGACAGATATTTCATATATGACATATTCAGAATGGAGTACATGTATAAATGAAATCAACCAGGTGTCCAGTCCATTTGCTTTGCTAGTTTTATTGTACGTTAGTCATAAATAGACATTTTAATTCTGTTGTTGTTACTTTTTAAACCAATTTCAATTAAAATAAATAAATTCTGATTCAAATAAAGTAAAACATGTTGTATTTCATGATTCCCATTTTAAAAAACAAAACAAAAATGTTCTGCTTTGGCTGTGGTGCAGCTGCCTCAGTCTGTCTTTAGCCACTACTCTGTGGTCTTGAGCAATGCCCTTTCCAATTTGATTGGTTACATTTCACAAGTAATAGCCTGTTAATGCTGAAGGCCACTTTGCCACAGACAGGCACAGAGGGGCAGCTTTTCAGAGGAAACAAGTGAAGCTGAGTTTTGAAGGTATAACAGATATTTCCCAAGTTGGAATAAACACAATAATCCTATGATTTATTTCTTTGAAGACAAGCACTGTTTGCCAGTTACATTGCCTGATTAAAGCACTTTATTACAATAAACATACAGTTCAATCAAATGTGATGCATTTATTTTACTGTATGAATCAGTAGAATAAATATGCTTTTATTTTGATTGCAAATGTGCATCTTCCACATATTTATTGCTCTCTTTAATTACAAATAATTAGTAACGTTTTTGAGTCTTTCATATTTTTTTCACTTGTATGCATGATATAATAATTATAAATTCAAACATACAGGTAATTCTGACTTTGTCATGCCAGTGTCAGTCTTTCTTCATTTTAGGCAGGCAGTTTTTTTGTTGTTTTGTTTTTAATTTGTACAAGGAAATTTATTATTTTCCACAGTTCCTCAAAAGCCGTTTCAAAGCCATTAAAAAAAAGCTAATTTAGCTGTGGCATGTCAAGCATTGCATTTTAATAATTATTACTAGAACCTATTATTCCATTTTATTTCACTCTTGGGGTGTTTTGTATAGAAGCGACAAGTGACTTGGTTATGAAATTGTACAACTGATTGTCATTCTTTTGGTCAATAACGACCAACAAATTGTCCCATTGAAAAGCTGTGTGCTTTGTGTAACAAATCATCCTGCAGACATCTGGTAGCTGTGAGTTGGTGGCAAAACTCTTTCAATCAAAAACCTGTAGTGGTTGAATTTAAAAACACAAAATTATGTTTTTGTGTTTCTCTTCTTTTTTTTTTTTTTTTTCTTTTGTTTTTTTTTTTCTGTATCCGGGTGAACTGCCCAAATAAATTCTATGTAAGAGGAACACGGTTCAGGCTGTTAACAAGATCAGTTTGGAGGGGACAGGCCAGATGCTGTGTTTCATATTGCTGAGCTGTATGCATCAAAAGCGGTTATTAGACAGGTGGCCTTTCCATAGACTTCCACCTGGCAGCTGGCAGATAGGCACACTTTTTTCCTTTTGTATCTAGCTGTGTGTGTGTGGAGTGAGACCACTTGTCTTGATTTAAAAGTGCTTTTCTGGCTGCTTGTATTCCTCAAATTTAAACTCTTACAGTGATGTGTGTCGCGCTCTCCCCCTAGTTGACTGTGTCCATTCAGCTCGCTGCTGTATATTAAACTATTCAACCACTCTGTTAGATGTTCTTTACACACAAGCGCCCAGCTGCAAAGGGCCCCCCCCCACCCCTTCATATACTACAAGATGCAGCCATTTGGTTTATTTACGGGTGGTGCTTCTGTAACTGCTGGGAATAGGCCAAGAGCCAATCGAAGCACACGGTGGGGGCCAGGCTAATAGAATCTGACAGGAATGGAGTCATAGAGGCCGCTCAGGCATCGTAAAGCTGTCGCTGTTTAAGCCCCTAAATTTGTCGCTATTACCTGCTTGCCTCTCTCTTTACATGAGCAAAGAATGCACCAAGGTTCCTGAGTTTGAGACGATGTTGTTACTCATCTTTGCTCATTTCAACGCCAAAAAGAGTACGTTGGTGTGTGCACACATGCTTGTGTATTTTCAGGGTCAAATTCAGAGCGCATTGAAAAACGGATCAATGATATACTATCCACCATATAATGTCAAGCAAAAAGTGAATTACTGCAGAGTGCGGTGGACCTTAACAAACAAATGTTTTGGCACTGCACCATTTCTCCAACAGACTCGGACTGTATCCTATGTATTCAGATTCGTACTTTTATATGCTCTTCTGAGAATTTCTTTCTTGTGTTGGAGCAATGGGAAATGTCATGATGTGTGAATTAGTTTGGACGGTAACAGTGTAAAATGCTACATCAGTCAGTACATCAGTACTAGTTATTAAGAAAACTGGGTGTTACTTAAAATGTTTAATATGTCAGAATTGAAGATTTCCCCGCTAATGAGCCTGATTTAAAAAAACAAAAACAAAAAAAAAAACATGCACAAATTTCTCTAAAACCAGGCTCGTACTCTGTCCAGTCTTCTGAGATGTGTTGCTGGATCGATTTCAAAAAGTATTGGCCGATCACATCACAGCCTACGGCTTTGATACTTCTGTTTCTGGATTTGTGAAAAGCTGAAGTGATTTATGTTAAAGGAAAACTAAAGGAATAAAATCCATATATGAACATCATATTCAAATTACTCATTCGGCTGACTCATTCGATGCTGTTAGCTTAATGTTTATTTAAATGTTTTGGAAACATGAAGTTGTTGATATAAACACAGGCAGGGGTGTAATTTATGAGTTTTAAATGCGCACCATTTGATTAAAAAAAAATCTCCTTTTTGATGTAGTGTAGATTTTCTAGCCTGCACTCCTAAGGAAAATTTGCATATACACGGCACTACTAAGACATAATTGATATAGGCATTCAAAAACGTCTCTGATTGGACCTTTTTTAGATGCAACATGCGAAGAAGCTCATTTCTCATATTGCTGATCGCTTGTGAGGGAAGGCAACAAGTATTGAATTAGTTTGCATGAGAGGAGGGAAATTGAAATATGGATTGGGGTCGCAAATGCCTGCCAGTGCTATTGGCTGTTTCGGATATGGAGGATGAAATGTATTTCTTTGTGTATGTGCGTGTCAGTGTGTGACTGATGCAGACAGAGCCGGCATCGAATGGTTTTCTACCTCTCTTGCATGAAGCCATTTTCCAATAACAAGTAGAGAGCAGAAGTGACACAGATGAAGTGAATGTTTTAAGAGGAAAAGTAATCTTAAAGACAAGCCAAGCCATTCCTCACTCTAATCCCTTTGCTTCTCCTGCATTACTGCTCCTGTCTTGAAGCCAGACCCCAGCCAGGTCTCTCACCATCTGCCATTTAGATGTATTTAAATCATGCATGCATGCTGACTTTGGACCTGTGATTTGAACTGGCCAGGTCCCTGGTCTCTGCCAGACTGCTCAGCAAAACTCATGACCCAGGAAAGCTGTATGAATATAAATTAATGACAACACAGTTGGTTAAAAGCGCCACTGCCCAAAAGTCAGATTCAGTTTTGCTGATACACTGGCATTAGATCGTGGAAAACGGCGACCCATCCAAATACTCTGAACGTCAGATCCAACTTTTTTAAAGCTCCAACAGTGTCTGGCGTTTAAAATTCATATCACTTGTAGGTGAAATGTTAAAAGAAATAGGAGTGCTGTGATAAACTCAAAAATTAAGAAAAAACTGGTATAAATAAAAAAAAATGGTGGTCCATGGTAAGAAATAGACCATCTCTGTAGCACTAAATAAACCCAGGGTTAAATCTCATGTTACCTAACTAAGCCTATAGTACACAGTCCAGGCCTCAGCAGTGAATAAATAGATATCGCGATGCATCTCAGATAACTCTCTACAATTCGCAGAATCATGGTATAGTCATTATAGTAGGCGGTGCATTGTTACGGTGTGCATTTGGAAGTTACTCTCTGAGGCCCACCTTTTTAATATCTAAAAAGTATACAAGGTAAGGGCAGTAGTATTCACTTCTGTCAAGAAATGGCTTTTCTGTTTCACCTTACAGATTAATTGAATTGTGTTGTCAATGGATAAAACATTTCTTTTAGGAGAAATGTGAAAGATGTGAAAATGTGGTGCTAATGACCCCTTCGTCGCTAGAAGCCTAATAATAAACAGTTTGCCTTTAACAGAGGTAGGAGTTGCACGTCAAAGGTGGGGAATGGAAAAGAGAGAGGACAGAAATAGGCAGAGAAAGAGTAAGAATCGTGACTGTGAAATCGATAGTTCATACTGTTCTGAAATTGAGGGGTTGTTTTTTTTTTTTTTTTTTTTTTTTTTTTCTTCTTTTTTTTTCCGCTGCCCTTTTCAAAGGACTAGAGCGACTCTGGTGGGGCAGCATTATAGAAAAGCACCTGACTCTGCCTCATCTCCTCCTGCACCGAATGGCCGAGGTTTTTTTGCCACCAAAGCCACGACGAGAAAAGAGTCAAGGAAATTTCTACAGTTTCCAGAGTCTCTCTGAGGACACAGCTGCAGGATGGAAGATTTCCCCTGTTGGCAGTTCCTGTTAAGAGATTCACTAGCATTACAACATGAAGAGAAAATAATCCTTTCTCTTTGTGTGTCTGTGCACGCGTGTGTGTGTGTGATTGTGTGTCTTTCTATTGGCAAGTGGCTCTGAGAGAAAGCGCATGGCCGAGTGGACTGACAGACTTTGTGTATGATATAGCCTGGCTTCTTACGTCTGTAAGTGTGTTTTGTTACTGAACAGAGGGAGGGGGAGTCACATGAGTGTCTGTTCAGCTGCAGCTTGCGTTGAGGTGTATTCACACATATCCCCCACAGTTTAGCAGTTACTGCGAGCAGCCAGACATTAGTGGTGAAATTGCAGCTGTTTTAAAGCCTTTATTGCAGTAGGATTTACAGGGTAAAACGGTCTGTAATTCTTAGCCTGTGCTCCCGCTGCGATGTCCCTGCTGCTGACGCTGCTTTCATACTGGCCTATCTGGCTTCATAAGGAAAAGCGACTGGAGGGTATCAGCTCCCGGAACAATATAGGACATTTTTCCTCCCTTCTTCTCCTGAGATTCAAAAAAGTTTGAAGGCAAAGAAACAAAGATTTTGCCTCTTACTCTTTTTTTTCCCCTTCCCTTCCTTTGCAGTCACCATGTGTCCCATCTCTTCTTCCCCTTTCCTCTCCGCCTTTAACTTTCATTCTCTCCAAGTAACGGGAGTCTCTTGCAATATGCTGTGTTTCCCCACTTGAGTGTTAATGAGGCAGATGAATATTCATGAAGAGGAGGCTGACATCGCTGTATGGCGATTGTGCAGCGGATGATTGTGTGCACGGGGACTGTTGTGGCCACATTTCTGAGGGATCTGTTGTGCAGTGGGTAGACATCAGGGGACTCTGGGCTCCTTTGCTAATGATGCAGATGCTTGAGTTTTGTTTTGGTCTGTGGTTGTGGATGACCTATTCCCAAGGCCGTTCCTCTCTCCCTCGTGGCTGCTGGAGCTTAAGTTTAGCCTCCAGCTGCTGGTGGAGGATAGCCAGGGAGTGAGAAAAAGAGCTGCCTTTATACTGCCCACACTCCTCCTACTCTTCCTCCCCGTGGTCTTGACTTGTGACAAAGGGATGCCATGAGTCGCCTCTCTGGGGACCATCTCTGTGTTTTTATTTTACCTCTCACTATTTGTTGCTACCTTTCTTATCTTTTGTGTTTTTTGCATTTTCTTTCTGCGACGACTAAAACTGACTTCACCCCATGTTGAAGGACATATTAGAAAGTATGTAGCCCATTTTAACACCAAAAGGCTGCGTAGTGCATGCTTGTCATGTCTCTTGGATTGCTGTTTCCTCCTGTGCACTGCCCACCCTCGTTTTTTTTTTTTTTTTCCGTCTTGTGAGCTTTGTTCTGCTCTGCTCTTCAGTTTCTCCCTGAACAGTTCCTATAGTAATCTCTCACGTTTTCTTTCCCCTCCTTTCCTTTCCTTTCCTTTCCCCTCCTTTCCTTTCCTTTCATTTTTTTTTTTTTTTTGCATGACAGATTCTCATTTACATTTTCTCACTAGCTCATCATCCAGTCTGCCTCTTCTCTCCCCACTGCCATCAGCCTGGGGCTTTCTCTGGTCCCCTTTCCATCTCTTATTTGCTGTTGCTACCTTTTTCCCTCTCAGCCTCAATCTTTCCTCCCTTATTTCTCTGCAAGATATCTGACCCTCGCATATTTTAAACCTTTGATCTCGAAACAGGCATTTTCAACATGAAGTGATGTGTGTTTATGTCTGCAGCCCAAGGTGGAAATTTGTGTTTGTCTGTCTGGGACATGCTTTGTATTAAGCACCCTTTAATTTAAGAAGGTGAGCCTGCCATTGCTGGGTTGGAGGACCAATAGCCCGACTGTCTCCTTTGTGGTGACACGTCTGCTAGTGGCTTAATGGAGGTCTTCCTTCTCCTTTG
>VUQR01008875.1:1837-13832 GCA_015108515.1 Hemichromis elongatus | reverse complement strand
TTTTAACAGATCTGCTTTAATATTACTTTAACTGGAGTCCATTATGGGAACATTATGTCAAGCTTTTTAAGCTTTTTAAATATTACATCTGACTACCATTTTTCTAAATATCACTGCATTTAATGCCATTAGGTGGGTCGGCCCCTTTTGACCTGTGGCAGTTGTGGCCCTGATGAGTACTGTGGCTACAGCAGTGGCCGTCCTCGCTGTGAGAAGTGCACCGTCTGTCCTGCTGGATTCTTCCTGGTCGCCCAGTGTTCACTACACGCAGACAGGATCTGCCAGGTTAGCATGTGTTAGCATGTTTTTTTTAACTACATACAGCGGACCAGTGACAAATCAGCTTGACAAAAATTGAGCAAAAGATTAGATCAGTCAGACCACCAAGTAAGGCTTAGTTCAGAATCCCGGTGCATCAGCTGCTAAAAGTTTATCTAAATCAGACAACATCGACTGATGGCTAAGGTGATGTGTTTTTGTGCATTCAAATTGGCAAACTTCATATAGAGTGGGGTAGTTAAGCTGCTTTAGCTTGCCTAAAGTTGCTGCTGCCACTTTGCAAACCATATCAACCCCAGGTATTTTTTATACTCATCACATCATATTTGTTGTCACTTGCACTGGCAATCTTCATTTGACTGAAGTTTAGTTGATTCGTTTAGCAGATAGGGGGGAAAAAAGTGTCTTATGAGCCATAACTAAGACTGGTCTAATTCTATTACAAGGTTTTTCAATGCAGAAGAAAATATAAATGCTTGGTTTTATTTTTATTTTTTTACCAGTGGACCATATTAGAAGCAATAGGCCTCTGGATTCAGTACTTTTTCAGTGCTTGCCTGGAGTTGTTGCAGTATCTGCATGCTACTTTGCAACCCATCTCTTTACCCTAGGTTCCAAACTGAAAGTTTCCATTTGCTTGTTACAGGACAGAGATGAATGTCTTGAAATAGCTGATCTCTGCGGTGGTCAAGAGAAGTGTCTCAACACTCCAGGTGCTACGAATTTCTTTAAACATTTTAATATTTTTGTCATGTCAGTTTTTCTTGATTTGCCGCACAACTTATGTATTATTTATGATCATAAATAGTGCTTTCAATAGTTTAGTCAAACATTATATCCATGTCTGAGAAGAACTGTTTGTCCTTTTCTTAATTTGTGCTTACCAGGTGGATTCAGATGCCAGGACATGACAGAGCGAGAAGCACACTCAGGAATGTGTGGCCACGGCTACTTTTTCAACTCAGAGATGGATGAGTGTCAAGCCTGCAATGAGTGTGATGGAGACGCTGTGGTTTCTCCTTGCACTTTTACCACAGACACTACTTGCTCTGACCATACTGCCGGCCACAGTGCTCTCTCTCAGTCCTGGTCTGGAGATGTGGCTCTCCAGGGGGAGAAAGGACACATGCTGGGTCAAGCCTTCCTTGGTGTGCAGCTTCACATACAGGGAAGAGGCAATGATCTGGTGTCTACTGAGAGCGGGCACCTGGTTCTGAGGCAGCATGGTCTCATATGGCTGGATGAGAATCTCTCAGTGACCCATGGTTGCCGCAGCTTCATCCAAGTGTGTCTGCGCATGAACACCACAGCCGGCTCTGAAAGTCGTGACCTCAGTGGGTTTCGAGTGGAGCAGCGGGACGGTAGGTCGCTCCAAGGTGTTAGCATCAGTGGAGTGGCAGAGGTCGCCCCAGGTCACATCATATCCCTCTTTCTCCGGAGTGCCACCCATCACTGTAATCAAAGCACTGAAGGTCTGCAGCTGTTCGACCCCTCCGTTGCCCCACTCAGCCTCCTCTGGCTCTCTCATGACACCGGTGCGGTTGCCATGAAAGCGCAGGCAATGGTCTCTGCACATTATCACACAAATTATCGCCCAGTCTTCCGTACCACCTCCACCTCTGACCCATATGTAGTAGGACTTACTCATGATGGTCGAGGGATCCGGTTTGCAGAGAGTGGCACTGTGCGTTTTGTATTCCAGCAGGCATTGTACTCGATGGGCCAGGCATGCGTGAGTGAGGGCTTCCAAATTTTGGCATACCTCAACCGTAATGGAACCAGCATGGAGCTGCTCCGTGCCTTCAAACCAGGTGTCCACTACCGAGACACATCAATAGCACTGTCTGGAGCAGCTCAAGTTGGCCCAGGAGACACGCTGGGTTTTGAGATTCTCTCTCCCGCGCAGTGCAACGTACGCTTCTTTGGTGACGAAACGGGTATCAGTATTCTCAGTTTGGTTTGGGTGCCCGCTGCCATTTCTTCATCTCTTTCTGCCTCTGTGGGTAACACCGGCCTTCTCTCTGGAGCAGTTCGTAACAAGCCATTGTTCTTCCACCAGACCAGTCCTCAAGTGACCCAAATGGAGCTGCTGGCGAAGGGATCCGCAGATCAGAGACGAGATTTTGTATTCAGAGAGAGTGGTACAGTCAGCGTTGCTCTGGATCTCAAACTCATTCACTCCTGCAGTTTGGTCAAGGTGACTCTGCTCAGACGAAGTGATTTAGAGGGTTCAGGAGAGGGATCGAGGCCTATCCCTGTTGCCCAGCAGGTAGCTGGCCAGATGTCTGAGGGCAGTCAGTGGGCCAGTGTGAGTCTGCGAGCGTCCTTCCAGGTTCACAACGGCACTGCGGTTTTCTTTTTACTAGACTGTGTGCGTGGACGAGTAAACCAGATCAGCCATCAAGCAGGAAGTGGTGTATCAGTCCTCTGGGTGGCATCATAATGAAGCCAGATACTATGACGTTACTTCATGTGGTCAAAAATCAAACCGTGAAAGGAAAGATTTGACTTTTTGGAGACTTATTCACTTTCAAGAGGGTTACAAAGGCAGACTGACACCATCTCATCTGTTTTAACAGAGAAGCATTAACCAGTAGCTTGTTAGCTTAGTAGGGCATTGTAAAATTGTGGAAATAGCTTGTATGATTGTCCACAAGTAATCTGTGAGCACCTTTAAACCTTACTAATTAATTGGTTTAATGTATAAATAACCAATTTAAAAAACTCAACACTTTGTGATTCTTATGTAGTGTTGTGTAGCTAGACTCCCAGTCTTTGTGCTAAGCTAAGCTAAGTGATTTTCACTTGCAGGCATCAGAGCAGTGCCAGTCCTCTTGTTTATTATTATTTCAGGTCAGAGTTAACCATTCTTCCCAAACCTGAATTTAGCCCTGAATTTAGTTTGAGTTTAAAAGAAAATGTATTTTAAAAATGTGTAATGTGGACTGTAGAGTATTTAATAATGTAACGTTATTCATTAGCTATATTTATACAATATAACCTTTAAAGTTGTGTTACGATTTCTACATATGATAGCACAAAACAGCTGTATTCACTTGATAATTTCTCATCCTTCAACTTAGTTCTTCTTTTTTTAATTTCCAGTTTTTCACATTGGTCTGTTTTTTATTTATATAATTCAGTTTACTCTGTTGACGCCAAAGGAGTTTTTCTCAAGAGCATGTGTTTCGTGTTAGCCGCCATTTTCTAAATGGCTGAATATTTACTGCATGCTTTGTTTAAAGACCACTTTGTGCATATTATGGACTTAAAGTCACTATGCCTTGTAGAAACTAAAGTAATATTTTAAATAATGTACTGGCTTTTAATCCTAACTGAACTGTAATGAAGTGTATATTTGATGTTTTCTTGTTAATCCAATAAAATCACCTTTGTTTTACTGGATTTTTCTTTACTGCAAACTTTGTGTAAAAACTTTTCTAAGTCATTTAAAGTGAGATAAAGTTTGAAAGAAGAACATTTATTTCCTTTAATTAAAACCTTTTATTCTCAATAACATAGCTTTTTTTATATACTTATTTACTTTTAAAACATCACATGCTAATGGCAATTGCTAATGGTAAAAAAAAAAAAGTCTGACTTTATCAGTTAAATTATATCTTTTATGTGCTTGTTTTATTTCAGTCACAATTTTTCACAATTTATGAACAGTTACCAGTTAACATGATTCATTAATGACTGACACTAACCAGCCGCTTTGTTCAACTGCTCATTAAAGCAAATATCTAATAGTGTATTTGTTCGTCCAGGATCAACATTGCAGCTGACCAGTCACATTGTTATTATGTCATATATTTAAAATGTGGTGGAAAAAAACCCAATTCATTATTATGATGATGCAGGAACAACACAAATACTGGGATATCGGATTGTTACATTTAATCAACCAATCACATAGCACTAAGTCATGCATTCAGGCCCCTAGACATCCTAGAGAACACATGAGTGGACCATCACCTCTAAACATGGATACTGGACTACCTCACCGACCGACCACAGTATGTGAGAGCTCAGGGCTGTGTGTCGTCTGCAGTACAGGGGGGCCTCCACCCAGTGCTTCCTGCAGAAGTCCTCTGATGACTCTGCAATTGTCGGCCTCATCATTGGTGCAGGACACCCTGAAGATAAGATAAGATGGATGGATTGATCTGATTGTGTGCTGGTCAACAGAGTTTTTCCCAAAACAACCATCTCTAGGGTTTACAGAAATAGCTTCAAAACAGAGAAAATATCAAGGAAGTTGTAAATCACTGGTGGAAATATATTGAACCTTGAAGTAGGTGAGCTAAAGCAGCAAAGGGCCACACTGGATGCTAGTCCTACCAGCTCAAAACGGGAAACTGAGGCTACAGTTTTCCACAGGTCACCAAAATTGGACAATAAAAAACTAGAAAAACTTTGCCTGGTCTAATGAGTTTCAATTTCTGCAGAAGTATTCAGATGCTGGAGTCAGAATCAGCGTACACAACACGATAGCAGGGATCCATCCTGCCTTGTTTCCATGATGTCTATGAGTTAGGCTGGTGGTGGTGGTGGAGTGGTGTGGGGGATACCACAGGGGCCACAGTGTAACCATCTTCTAATAGTTGTTTCCAGCAAGATAACACATCATGTCACAAAACTCAAAAAAATCTCAAACTTGTTGTTAATGTAATTGAGCACCTTTGGAATACGGTGTAATCCTCAGTGTGCTGTTGATAAACTGCACCAACTGTGTGATGCTATCGTGTGAATATGGACAAAATTTTTGAGGAATGTTTCCAGCAACTTGTGGAAATTATGCCACAAAATTCGAGGTACTTCTGAAAGCAAGAAAGGGTCCAACCATGGGTACAAAGTGTACCTAATAAATTGTCTTGTGAGTGCATATAGGGCTCTTATATTCTTGCATGCACTAGTCTTATCAAGAGCTTTACAGGCTTCAGTCTTAAAGACTGAATGCAAAACATGTTTGCTCAGAGTGGAAGTTGCCAGGTGTTTCCTATTACACTTCTAAGAACAGAGGATCTTTATCATGAATTTAAACAGTTGAAATTATATTAGCCGGGTAGTTAACCTCCTAATGGATTTCCTATCCACTTCCACCAACGACCCTCAGTCCCAGAGTGCTGCATTTCTCTGGCGCAACATCAAAAAAACACATAACGATCCTGGGCATATGCTCTATAAAATCCGATAGACCGCTTGATGTTATTTCGATCTTTGAAGTCATGACCCTCAGGTTATGTGTGCTATAGATTATTCATTAAATCAAGGCTCACAGGGAATCGGTGTTTTCTTGACCAGAAACGAATAAACCTGAAAAATGAAAAGTTCATGCACAGCTTCTGTCAAAATCCGAGCTAGGAGGCCAAAGAGAGGAAGCAGGCATGCGTAGGCTAACATAACAGAAGGAGAGTGTGTCTTGGGATAAAATTGAAACCACCCGCAGGTCGATGGGAGATTGACTGGATGAGTTACGGTGGGCTGAAGGAGATAAAGGTCAGGGCACTGCAGTAGACAGCAGAGCTGCGTCTAGCTCGGCTAAGAACATCAGCACTGTGGATAATAGATTACAGATGGATGATAAAGCAAACAGGAGTGTGGAAGCTAGGTGTGGATGTTGTCATTGGGAAGTTCACGATTATGCACAGAGACTTTATTATATAACCATAATTTGTTTTAGCATTATCAATTTTACAGGGTTTTAGGATATGAAAGGACAGGAAATGAATGTCATAACACTAATTTACAGCATATTCATTTAGGGACCACACAAATACAAACAGTGACAGAAGAGCGTGAGAAAACAGGGAGATTTTTTTCTTCTTTTTGTTGATGAGATAGTAGGAAAGGATCATATAGCTTTAATAAATTAAAAACAATAAAGGTGGAATTTTATGGTTAAAATATCTGAAACTTGTAATGCTTTATTTAACTTATAAATGTGACATTCAGCCTACATCCCGCCCACCACAACGACCAGCACCAGTCATTTCCCAACAGTCACTCATTGAAAAATGATGCAATGCTTTCCCAAAAAAATACAATATTTCGAAATGTTTTGCACATCAAGCGTATGTCTGTACATGCATGCGTGGAAAACAAACCTCCACGTTTGTGCTTTTCTGTGGCGAGTACACAAACCTCAGCCAGACAGATGAATGGCCTGCCAAGACCCCGAGCATAGCACGAGGTGGATGGTAAAGTGGTCGGCATATGGTGTGCAGACTGCAGACATAGAGGGAGCAAAAATTTGCACAAAGCAGGTGCACTCTAAACTCTACCCTGATACTGAAAGAAACTTTACATCAAGACAGGAAAAAGGAAAACCTTACACAGAGGCAGGAAGCGGAGAAGAGCAAGATACCCAAGTACGCCTGGAGAAAGAAACTAAAGCGATGTGTCGCTGCATCTGGAAGCAGTTCTCACTTGTTTTGAACGTTTTATCCCCACAGTCCACTCGCAGTTTCTGTGCTCTGAAGAAGGTCCCGCTGTTTAAAAGGTGTTCGCTGTAAAATCCAACTTTTGTGTGATTTTCATACACTACACACACATAAACTATTACGTGATCTCCAAATCAGGATATACTTTAAAGTCCAAATATGGAAAGTGGATCATTAAAGAATTATTTATTAGATTTCTCATACAAAGCACTTTATGATCAGGGGCTAAACATTACCATTAATTTCACTATGATTTCCTCTGATGCCAGTTTCCTAAAAGGCAGCGAATACAAGTGATGCAACACTGCTCTCTGCAGGAAATAAACAAAACTATTTTTGGCGTTACAGTTAAAATTTATTATCACTTGATATTCTGCGTATGCATACCATGTTTAAAATTACATTGCAAGAGAGTAATGAGTACTTACTCCTTATAATGCACCTTTTGCTAGTTAATTATTTTTATATGACAACACAACAACAGTATATTCTGTTACTATTTAATCAGTCAGTTAAAATTACAGTATGTACCTGAATACAGACACTGTGACAACTATTAAGGGGATTGCACTTCAGGGGTTACAAAACAACGTCTTGTTCAATATTTTGACGATCACCTGTCCTTCTGCGCGCCGAGTTTAGTTTACTGAATGAAAACAAAAAGAAGTCCAGTGTGTAATAATGTGTAGAAACGTGAGATCAAGGCAACTTGTGAGCTGTGAATGAAAAAAAACAAACTGTGAAAGGTTAAAAAATCCCACTCAACATTTAGGGATGTGACTACAAAAAAGCGGTACTGTATACTTTGAAACATTCGGGGCTTTGGCAATACTGTAACACATGATTAACAGTGCATTCAGATACAAGAGTTCAGACGTGAAGAATCGGCACTTAAGTGGAGGGTGTTGCAGCAGAAAGTAAATTGCATTTCTTTCATATTATGAAAGGCATCTTTGAGTCAAATAAATAAAGTGACATATCACAGGAAGCTGTATGCTACACATAGCAGCAGCAGCAGCAGCTCCTTAAAGTTTGCAGCTTTCAGATATGCTTGAAATAAAGATGCTGCTTAATGATATTATGATATGGATAAAGCCATGAGCCTTACTATGTTTCAGTGCACATGTTGTATGTAAGTTCACGATGCTATAACTCAGTCAAATAAATATTCAATGAATATTACTGTATTAGGCTATAAGGAAATTCTACTGTTTTAATGATCTTTGTAACAAAGTGTGTATTTAGAGACTATAATATTGTAATGATTGAATTGTTTTTGGTCCATGCTGTAAAGAGAACTGACAGAGTGAGAAAGAAAGGAAATGGGATGGATTTAGAGAGTGGATGAAGGAAACTGGTAAAGAAGGGAAAGTGTGAGTGTGTTATGTTTCGGTCAACTAAGGAAGGAGCGGGAGGAAAGTGTTTTAGTGCAGGATCTCGATGAGGAGGCGCTTGAAGTCTCCACCGCACTCAGAATCCAGCGCATCTTTCAGGGTTACGTCGTACTTCTCCAGGTACATGTCCTTCACCGTGTCCAGGTCAATCTGAGGGTTGCCGAAAAAAAACGGCGTCACACACTTTACGACTCTGAAGTCCTCGTAATTTTTCTCTTCAGCTTTTGCAGTAAGGAGTGGAGCGTCTTACCGAGGGTCTACTTACACACTAGGCCACACACTCACACACACAGAGACACACACTTGCCTCAGAGCGGCCCACGACAATACGAATCAGCGTGTCCTCATCAGTGCCCAGTCCCTTCATGGCGGCGTTAAGGCGCCGAGCAAAATACAGCTGTGGGTTCTTAGCGCACCTTACTAAAAATAACACACACACACGGAGGCACGGAGGTGTTACTGGAAAAAACAAAGATATGTAACTGACTTCTGAATGATTGTGGTCCTGCGTACCAAGAGTAATGTAGCAGTCCTTAAGTGTTCCTGTGGCCTCTGAGTCAATGGTGTCCAAAATGTCCGTTCCTGAAAGCTGCAAGACAGCTGGTTAACATGAGAGCTGATGACATCAATAAGGAGTGAGTGAAATGACAAACGAATGAATAAATGAGTTAGAACAGCATAAAAAGAGTGTGACGATTGAGTGTAGTACATACCGCTTCATAGGCTTTGAATGTGGCCTGAAGCTGCAGGTAGTTCCTGTGTGTCAGGATGTAGGTAAAGGTGGACTCGTCTGTGCCAAACCTGCCTTCTCCTGCCTGATGAGAACAAAGAGAGGAAAAAATACAACATTTCTAAGAGTATGGATTATCCCTTAGTGTTTTTAAGCAACATAAATAAATCCATTTTCTTCCGCTTATCCAATTCTGGATAGAGGCTATGCCAGCTGTCACAAGGCGAGAGGTGGGGTACACCCCGGACAGGTCGCCCGTCTGTGCAGGGCTAACGCAGAGAGACAGGAAGCCATCTGCACTCACCTTCACACTTATGAGCAATTTAGAAAAACCAGTTAACCTAACCACACTACCTCCATGTCTTTGGTTCATGTGAGGAAGCGCTGGATTCAAACACAGGGCTGTCTTGCTGTGAGGAAACAGTGCTAACCACCGTGCTAGCATCAACATAAATCCTTGAAATCTTCAGTCATGAGTTATGTAACAAATGATGAGAAGATATGTTAATTTGCAGGTTTGTAGTTGGTAGTTGTAAACACGGGGGTCCACCGTGTGAAATGGACACACATGTTTCAGTTACAGTAAGTTGCAGTACGAGCAGAAGGAGAAATTTGATTTCGAGCCAATAAGAGACATTATTAAAGCATTTACAAATATAATATATATATATATATATATATATATTAGCCATGTAGCTTAACCGTTTCTGGTATAGAAGGAGGCTGGAATGTCGTCATATTTTCCTTTTACTACAACTTTTTGTCTTTAATTATATTACGTGCTGGTACTGTAACTTAAGTGTGCAACTTAACTTATGCATGTCCACTTTATGCTTTGGATTGTCCATCCCATCCATCCATTCGCTTCCGCTTATCCTTTTCAGGGTTGTGGGGGGGCGCTGGAGCCTATCCCAGCTGTCATAGGGCGAGAGGCGGGGTACACCCTGGACAGGTCGCCAGTCTGTCGCAGGGCTAACACACAGAGACACAGACAACCATTCGCTCTCACATTCACTCCTGCATTCACACCTATGGGCAATTTGGATTGATCAATTAATATATCCCCACAAAGCTTTGGATTGTGTTAAATTTATTATTTTTTGAAAATAAAAAATATATAACTCAAACATGCAGTATGAAAAATGTATGAACTTTTTTATTTTGACTGTGACGTCTATTTTATTTATAGCCTATAACACATTTAAACACATTTTCAAGCCTCGAATAATAAAGAGAGGGCGAAAAGCTCAAGTCCTCATATTGTGACTAACCACTGGTTTTATACTTACTGTGTCTAAAGATAAACAGGGATAACATTTATCGTGTAGCCTAGTGCATTAGCATGGTAAAATCTGCTAACTACATTAAGTTTGCTATTTAATAAGTTATTTAGTTACATTTTAGAGGGATTCCTCTATAATCTTTACTAAAAACACTGAGTTGCTTCCATCTGAGGTGGTGGACTGCTCAACCAACAGAACCATCTGTAGTCAGCATCTATTCTTTAAAGCAAATCACATAAACTCTAAATGAATAATATCTGGGCTTTTGTGATGTACAGGCGATTCCAGGATTACATGCTTATGCATCTAAATCAGGCATCCGCTTACCAACATCAAACTACATCAGTGTGATTAAAAGGGCAACCTGGGTTATGGGCTATGATATCAAAAAATTCAACACGCACCTCAAACAGAGATGCGGCGTCTTGTCCGGCTAAATCCTCATCCACCTCATAGCCCTCATCTCTGCTCGCCTGTAGACAAAGAGATCGGAAGATAAAAAAATCAGGATTGGTTTCAAATGAAGGGACAAGAACTTCATGAGAAAACAACAATGTGCTCCAGATTAAGTGGATAAATTGAGAGCCACCGAGCTCTTTGGATTGGCATCGCTGCAGAACTTGAGTCACTTCATGTTTGTCATTTTTTCCTGGGGGAAAAGGAAGACAGAGGGGAAGCAGGAGAGGGTGGGGGCCCTGAAAAAGCTGGAGAGGGAAGCACGCCTAACAATCTAATGAATGTCCCAGTGGGTGAGTCACAGCATAGAGAACAATTCTTTTGAGCTACAACCAAGGACAAAAGCTTCCATATGTCTGTGAAGCTCAGAGATTCAAGAAAAAGTGCAAAAGACAATCTTGGTTAGAACCGTTTTTTTTTACCTGCAGCAGTGAGATTAGGAGGTTCCTCACATCTCCACTGGTATCATCCTCGATATCTTCCTCCAGGTCACGCTCGTTCACTGTAAGGGAAGGCAATGTGAAGTCCGTGCAACAACAGGTTTTGTAATGTGAGCTAAATGTGGATGAAGTCAGACAGCACTTCTGGAAATAAAACGTGGAAAACACAAGTCACTACACCACGATATAATTGTGATATTGGTCTTCCGTGCATTAGTTAACCAGCCACAGTTTCCAGTATGAAAGGAAAGGAACACCCTTAGATGACTCAGAGGAAACGTTACCCTGGGCATATGCCTCCTTGTAGCTCAAGATGTCCTGTCGGGTGAAAAAAGACAGCATCAAGACGACAGTTCTGTTTTTCTCACATCTTACATCTTTCTCACATCTCACATCTGTTTTTCTCACATCTGTTTTATCCCCCAATGTCACTACTCCTTATGTATTGTGAAGACAAAACGCAGCACCGTTGTCTTTACTTTGTTACCATTTATGACTTAACTGTCAGGCCAAATAAAACAACGAATAAAAACACGCTGCACCAGAACACTGCTCATCCACAGCACAGTCGATCGACAGACCTGATTCGTCGCCGTGCACAAGATCTCGACGAGCACGGCTTCATCCGTGCCCGCCCCCTTCATGGCCTTCCTCAGCTCCTTGGCGAAGTAAAGGTGAGGAGGGTCCAACATAGCCATGACGGCTTTCTCAAAACTACCTGTTAGCTCCTTCTTCAGCACCTCCTCTAACTCCTGAGGGAATACATGGGTCACATGATTTGAGGTTACTCTTTGTGTGTCTGTGTGTGTGCGTAACATCCAGAAAGAGGCGGGTACTTACATCATCATATTTTTCAAAGTAGGCCTGTTTGATCTCCACACGCTGAGCTGCAGAGCGATTGGCCAGGACCTGGATAATGGCATCTTCATCTGTGCCTGGAGAAAATACAGACCTAGACGATCGACTC
>VUQR01008871.1:3480-14927 GCA_015108515.1 Hemichromis elongatus | reverse complement strand
GTCTTTTTTTCATTCTAGCTTAGAATAAAATATATATATATATATATATATATATATATATATATATATATATATATATATATATATATAGATAGATAGATAGATAGATAGATAGATAGATAGATAGATAGATATAGATATAGATATATACACACATATATATCTATATTGTAATCGGCAACTACTGTTATACAGACCAGTGGTTTAATATCTAATCACTCCGAATGAATTATGAGCTCCTGTCAGCTCTATTAGAAATACAGACTTGACCATTACATTTTTAATTAACCCCAAGTACAACATATTGGAGAGCTGTCCCAGATGTCACCATGTATAACTCTGGGTAATAGAATGAAATGGCTCCACATATTTCACATAGTGAATTTGAAATTATATTGGAAAGTGAATGTCTTTGGCAAGACGAGAGCAGAGTTTGTACTACTTATCAAGTGATTAAGGCAATATCTTTATTCAACTCCAGTTTCCATGGAGACATGGCTTGATTTGATGAGTACAATGTGTATATCTGTGTGTACATGCGAATATGTTTATGAGAACAGAAGCTAGTAGGAAAGACAGATAGCTGAAAGTAAAGCCTAAAACCCTTTATTAGTGTAAATTCTCATTCTATATGATAAGAATGATCCTTTAAGGAACAAATCAATACGCCAATAACGGCAAAACGCTCATTTTAATACAATACGGGTTTGTTCAACTCTTTTTCCCAAAGAGCTGTAATTGATCTCACTAAACACACTATGAATCTGACACACTGTCATTGGCCCAAAGCATGCAGTGCCTGAGAGGATGTGGTTTTTCACAAACACAAAAACAACTTTCAAAGTTGCAGGGTTGAGAATTTTACCAGAGGCAAGTCTTGTTTGATGAATAATGCAGCCATCTAACAAAATTAGTGAAATCCTTACAGCACATATTTGCACATGATTCTCTTCATTTTAATATGCTAGGGCTGTAAGAGCTAGGTCAAGAAGTGTTTAAAAAACCATCAGCATGTTCATTAATGAAGAAACAAAACCCCAGTAAGGTATCATTCCAGTATCGTGTATAATATAGCATTACTAATGAAAGAATAAATCACCCTGTAATATTGTAAACAAACATAATAGCACTCATTTTTATAGGTTTCACAAAGCTTGTTTTGAGAAAAGGGCTTATATGAGTTCTGATTGTGGTTTAAAGGTAAGCAGGTGACCACAGTTACACAGTTAAAGCCTGTTATACTGTACTGTGGTATAAACACACTCTTTCTTGTTTTCTCTCTCTTTCACTGGCACAGACACACAAACATAAACTCGCACAGCAGATGCGCACTAATGCACTATCTTGGCTAAATACAATGTGGAAAAAAGGAGGTTTGGGGGAGCCTAAGGAGCTACGGGATTTGCTTGATCCTAACTGAACTATTTTGCTGGGGAGAAAATGTACATCAATACAGCCATTAGTTATAATCATAATCGATTAAGGCCAGAGCTGGCATGCGCATGGACAAGCCCATCGACCAACACAGCCTAGCTATTCAACCATCATCACATGTGACAATAAGAGGCAATGTAACTACTTGCTTTAATTTCTTCTTCTTTTTTTCTTTTTAATCCCATGTGGTATTTCCTGTTAAGGCATATAAATGGCATTGTTTCACAGGACAAAGTCATTTATAACAGGAGATGATTGGTAGGGTATGCCATGTGTCACAGGTTAATAGTCACAAATGATGGATAATGACAAAGCTGGATCGAGTTTTCCACAGCTTAAAATGCCTTTGAAGGTTGAGGCTCTGTGCCTTAACCTCTATCCGTACTGATGGGCGCAATATGATTTGGTGGCTTTTCAATATTTCGGCCAGGTATTATCTTCAAGGATCATATCCCAGCTTTAGTTGCAACAAGAGAGCCCGTACTAATCCCCTGAGTGCATCCTTTCTCTCTGGGTACATCTATTACGCTCTTCTCTTACGGTACACACACATGCTGCAGCAACAGAGCAGTAGAGGTCATCTGCAGTTCAGTCTGCAATTAACTCTATGCAATTAATTGCTGATTTCAAGAGAATAAACTGTTCCAAACATAAGGCACGCTGTGGAATTTGGAAGGCTATGGTTTGATTGGCTTTCATGCTAGCTTAGGCTCAAACGGTTCATGCATAATGGCTAACACTGTGCATTAGTATGCCATTAGGTCCCCTTTTGCATATGGGGATGAGTATGCATTTGTGAGGAATATATAATCAAATAAAGCCTTGTGTGTTTGAATTACTGTGGAATTCAAGGTCTCCTGCTGCATTATTTGTCCAAGCTGTCCATTAGTTATCCTTGACTTTCATACAAATTAATTTAGCCTTCAGCACCCAGCAGAAGACATAGTTATACAGCATACACTGTCTACTAAATTATGATTGTACAGTTTGTGCACAGGCACAGGTCAGAGGTGCAGGTCAATTACAACCTGCAGTGGCTGAGAACTGTAAGCCCTGGGAGACCCTGGGTTTGATCTGTAGAGGCGTGGGGAAGACTGGAAAAAAGTAAGCACTGCAATCCCAAAAAGGGAACTGGGCGTTTTGTCTGCTGGCAGGAAAACACTTTGAAACAGTCATCCCTTTACAATTAGTTCGAGGTCTGGGCTTTTTTTTCTTCTTCTTCTTTTTTACCAGGAGGGGAGAGGATACTGTTGATTAATTTAGACAGAAAAGAGTTTGTGGCCTGTGGACCATTTTAGAAATGGAAACGAAAAAATAAAGAAAACTAATCACAGAAAATCTTGAAGCCTCAAAGACAAGAGAATAGAGATGACAGCCTAATTAGTTAGGTTCCAGCGTGGTTCAGGAAAGAAAGTACTGATGCTGTGCTGTGAACCAGGATGTAATGATGAGAGAGCTGGAGTGTGATTGCCAATGTGGCCCTGAGACCCAGAAGTTTTCAAAAGGCGTGGGAGGAAAGACAGCCAAGCTCTCCTCCCTGACTTGACAGTGTTTGTTTCACAATCTGATATTTGACATAATGAGCAAAAGTATGTGTGCGTGCGTGTGTTCGTTTGGGCGCGCGCATGTGGGCCAGAACTTACTCGTAAGCATAGATTGTGATGGTAATAAAAGGAAAAAAGAAACAGAGCGCTCCATCTGGTGCTAGGCACTACAACTTCCCGTGTCAACAATCCCTAATCATTGGAGACAGGCCCTATTAGAGGACACAGACTGTCCAGCCCTCACCAGAGCCCCCTCTGAGTGCAAATCATTACTCTCTGTATATCTCACTCTTTTGTCAGCACAGGTCATTAGCCAGCATAAATATGTAATGCTCTGACATTTAGGCTAAGGAAGAGGATGTAATGTTAAAGTAAAGTCAAACTTGGGCAATTAGGGAAAAAGGAAATGTGGAGAAAATTAAAGGACAATGATCCACTAATGTCATGTTTAATTGTTTAGCAGTAGAAGAGTTAGAAAATATATCCAAACTAAACACATTTGCGTTACATTTTTGATATGTATTTATTTCACACTATGCCCATTAAGGTCTACAATGTGTAATATCCACTATTCCTTTTTTTTTTTTTTCAAAGTAAGACACATTTCTTTCAGCATTTGAAAACAGCACTGTACTGATTTACTCCTTTTACACTACCTATTACTTCTGTGTTAGCCAGATACATGAGGCATTATAAGATAAATACCAGTTAACAACATAATCCTAAACTTCACATAAAGACATCTATCATGAAAATTTTTCTCCTAACAAGGCACCAACAAAGTGAATAGGTGGATATTCTACATATGACATTACAAATAATGTAACACTTTGCATTGTGTCACTCCCAACGTCACTATGATGCCTCATTAATCATTTATTAGCTTCATACATGTTCATCTTCATTTGCCAAACGCTTTACTTCAATATAATTATAATAGTTGATGGTCGTCAATTAGAAGAGAAGATGTTTGCGTGTGGTTGGTTATCATATATTAATATACACACCACTTGCAAATTTAAAAAGTGCCTCTCATTTGAGCATTTCAGCGATTCACTGTTTTAAGACAATAAATGTTTTACTGGCTACAAGATCATCAAGGCTGCCTTGACATACAGATGTAACCACTACTGACAGCTGGCTATTTCAATCATGTAGTGCAAAGAAAGCGTGGATCTTAACCAATTCATGAAGAAAAAGCACTAATGTGTTTTAGTGTTATGGCTAGTGGTGACTGTGGCTTGTGCATGAGTTCAAAGCTAGTTTTTAATAGTTTGTGTGCACTAGAATGAGACAAAGAAGGAAAGAGTTGTTTTTTTGAGTTTTGCAGAGCAGATAGAGAGAAAAGACCGAGGCAGTCTAAAAAAAACAAAAAACTATTTTGATTGCTAGTTAAACTGTGACTTAAAGATCTAGCAATCAGTCATTGAGGCTGTATCGCACATACCACTTATTGCTTCCCACCATACTACCGATTGCAATTGTGCAAAAAAGAAAGGCTGACGGCAAAACGGAGATAACGTTTGCCTGCAGACTTTGATTTTTTAATCAGGGAAAAAGATGGAGCTGACAAAATCTTTTCAGTCGCATACTGTAATGTAAAATGCAAAAATCGTCCTTGTTAAGAGTAAAAACTGTCATTGCAGACACAGAAAACCCATTCGATTTAAGGTGGGAATATTAATTGCAAACAGCCTCGCTGTTTTAAGTAAACCAGAGCACTGATGATGTTCCCTCACTCCATTTCTGATCAGTATTGACCTGTGTGATCAGTGAACGCCTGCATTTCCATAAGATCAGCTGAGTCTTTTAATATAGGTTAATGTGAGTTGTTGAACGTCAGACGCCGCATCACAGTTGAGGCTTGCGAAAGCCAACTCTGACCACCTGTCAACTTAAAACCCATTTAAACAAACAGCTCGGTGAGAGATGCTGGAAGGATATTGACTCGTGCTAGTCCCTGGAGATTGCATAGCAGCAGGAAATAAAGAAATGTCAAAGAAATCTGAACAAATGAGGCAGGTTGTTTCCAGCACCTTTGGGTGAGAAAATAGTGATGATAGTTTCTTCTTTGAGAGACGTGCAAGCAACCTGGATACCTCATAGCGATTGCAGGAGAGAACGAAACCCTGGTGCATTGTAGTCTGGAGGATTTAGTCTGTTCCATTACTGAGACGCTTTAGTGTTCGACACCATATCTGCTCAAGTCACACATTCCATCCATCATATCCTTTTAATGTTAGCTTTGCAGGATAAGCAATTTAGAAGGACAAAAAGGGCAGACCGTGTTAATTCCACGAAGCTCCAAACTTTTAATTAGGACAAGCCACAAAACAACAACAACATTAACAATAGAATACAACACAATAAAAGGGTAATTATTGTGAAGCTATTCTCTGGCTGCCAAGAACACCATAAACCTAATTACCAATGTCTGACAGCAGATGGTTTGGGGGTGGCAAGCAAAACTGGGAAGGTATATGTGCATCGGAGTATGTGCTTGTGCATGCATGTAGAAGAAGAATTTGTTGACTGCAAAACAAGAGCCCTGCTTGCAGTACTACAGAGCCTTATCTAGCTTTACTGCAACAACAATCTGTTTTGGAGTGACAGAAAAGAGAGAAGATTGACAGTTTCTCTTTGGTAGTCAAATAAGGTACTGCTTGGTAGGAATAATTTACCGACTCGCACAATAAAACCTGTTCTAGTTTTGTTTAGGAGATACAGAATCACAGACAGGATGGGCTGAAACTTGTCAGTTTCAGACTTTCTTTTTAATTGCTTTCAGAGGCTGAGGAAAGTGACCTCTATTTCCAGAGACACAAGTTCAAGTGGAGGAAAAAAGTTGAAAAAAAAAAAATCATCTAATCTGCCAGTTAAAGAGAAGAACAAGCAAACAGCCTAGTCAAAGCAAACATCCTGGGAGTGTTCTCCAGTTGACATTAAACAGAGCGATGTTTGATGGGTACACAATGTCAAACCAGTGCAGCCTGTCTTGGTGGCTTCGACAGCATAAACTCTTCTTTAATGAAGAAACAGTCTTTCTGTACCACACTGTATGGACTCAGGGCACGATGGCAGTTATTATAATAAAGCCAGTATTTCATTTAGTTTCATTTAGTTTCATTCAGACTTTATCTATCTTGCTTTTAAACATCTGTCTTTATTCTGTGTATGTCCATGTGTGGCCTGTCTGTACTACTACTACTTATTGAATTTCAGGAGTGATCACTCAGACTCATTTAAAAGGCTGGACCTGGAACATGTTGAGGACACCACTTTATATTCCTGAAAGCATCGTGGCTGCATTCCAAAAGCACTGGAATAAATGTAATTAACAATTATGGACTGCCCTGCTTGACATCTCATTATTTGAGCTTTCCTGGTGTCCTCTTCCTTCCCTGCCTTCATCTCTTTGTCTCTGCCACGGAAATGTTTCAGCCAGTCAAAACACACAAAGACAGCCACGGGGTAAAAAGGAGACAGGGGTCTAAGGGAATGCTCGTGTTTAAGTACATTTTTGGCTTGGGCTTCAAAACTAGGGGGTTGAAAGATCTTCTAGCAAACAACTGGATTAAAAAATCCATTTGTGAGCCCATACACGGTGCTGCCCGCTGATATTTTGACATAAAAGGAGTAGGTGGATATGTAGTATGCACACATCAAACACACAGTCAAACATGCCTGTCTGCAGCAGGCCATTAGGCCCAGGTGAAGTGGCTGATGGATGATATCTCTGTCTGCCTCAAATCATTCACATCCAGCTTAGTCCAGAGGGTGACTAACGGAGGTCTTGTAGAACTTCTCAAAGTCACGCAGTGAGCTGAGTGTCTATACTAGCTCACCCCTGAGCCCAGTGACAGAAGCACAGCATTTCTTACATTGCTCCTGAAAATGCTCCAGGTTTTTGCTTAACATCACACTATTAGTACATTCACATATCAATTACATTTAGAAAGGTTAAACTATTTTAGACAATGTTTTCATCTTTCAGATTAGATAATGAATATTCTCAGTAAACAATTAAAGATATGACCTGAAAAGACATCTAATATAGAGGATATGAGACACACACACACACGCGCGCACACACCCACACACACACACACACATTTTAAAAGCTGGCAAAAAAAAGTGATCCCTTATAAAAAAAAAACTCAGGATAACATTATTCACTGTCTTTGGCCATGTGCATCAAAGTAAAGTCACGCTTGAGTGATGAAACACTTGCAAAATGACTTTTAAGTACACTGAGCTGACAAAGAGCAGTGTGATCATACCTAAGGTACTTCACCGCTACAGACAAGCACACGCTTTGATTTTCGGGGCAGTCTCATTTAACTAAATTATTCAGCTGGTTTTTGGAAAAATCGTGTGTCTTCTTCTTTCTTAGAAAGATGTGGACATTAAAAGAAATTCTACAAACTGGATTAAAGACGAATATCAAATGGCACTCGCTAATAGTTCAGTCGGCTGGATGAAAGAGGAATTTAGAAAAAGGTTGGTAATGAACAGTTATCTGGTTGCTGAGAACTACACTGACCTTATGACAAACTGGACTTGAAAAGCAAAATGCGACTTCTGAACAGTTTTTAGCAGATGTGTATGACACGTTAAAAAACCCAAGAACTGTATAGTAATTTAATATTATTAAAATGACTACACTGGATGATGAAGATAATTAAACTGTATTTTTACATTTTAGCTGTGTGACTGCACATAGTGTAAAAACGCCCAGCTAAAGTCCTCTATTATTATAATATATCATATTATTATATAAAGTAACAGACAGATGAATAAAGCTGGGGGTGTTCTTTATGTGTCTTAAACCAGTCAGAATATTCAAAGGCAGCCCTTCATCTTACTTTAGATCAAAATGTGAAAACATGCCTTTTATAAACCATCAGTGTTTGAGTCAGAGGTTTATGATCATTACCGTGTAGCACATTTGTTGAAATTCTTCCTGTAAAAATGGGTCATAAAAAAGGACAATAACAACTGCTTGTCCTTGACAGCTTATTAATCTTTGGGTTGTGAAAAGGTTTTGGCAAAACAAACTTATTCCTGTATGTGTACTGATTGTTTTATTGACTGACTGACTGATTACTTTTTGAATGAATTCACAGTTCAATTGGTACAATCCTGAAATGGTGAAAACATAATAATAATGGTCATGTGAATATTATTTAGGTTTTGTGTGTTCTATAGGTGCATCCTTAAAAGATGATAATGTTTTGCGTGCGGTGTTAGCTTTGTGGTTATTAGATGTCACTGTTAAAAGCAACTAATGTTATATTTCACAAACTTTAGTGCAGTGGCAACGTGCAATATTTGCAATGACAGTACAAGGCTCCGCCTGACTGCACTTACTTTGTGCATAATTCTGTTTAAACAAAACCAATGACAAAAAAAAAACATTCATCAAAGAGGAGGAAAAGTAATCCCTCTGAGAATTAAAAAAAAAAAAAGAAGAAGAAAAAAGTGGATCAACAAGCAAAAAATGCAAGCCAGTGCTGAGTGGATCAGATAGTAAGGCTCAAATATAAAGGTAAATAACTATATGCTGCTAATCTACGGTTAAATGTAGGGGGGGTACACTTGAATAACGTCACTTCCACTAGGATTATATTATTTGTTTGTTTACTTTGAGGTTTAACATGAATTAACTTAGTTTGGAATAAGGACCCCTGCTGTTGACTTGTTAGCCTAGCTAGCTGGTTGAAAGAAGCTATCGTTGACACTTGATAGCCAATCAACTTGATCGCATGTTTAGCAGAGTAGAACATTTGCAGGGGTAAATCTAGCAAATTTGGACACTACTTTTTTGTAGTTAACTGATGAAACCTGTGTCCAACTTATGAAATTTACATTTTGCTTTAGATAGTTTAGGTTTTGGGTTATGTATTATCTAATGGTGATAAACAGTAGACCCAGGGAACTGATGTAAAGTTCATGGTCTTAGACAGGAGGACATAACACTGAAGTAACATTTTTTTAAATGAATATATTATAGGGAGATGTCATCAGAAATGGCAGCTTGTTTATTTCTGGCTTGTCCGTTGGTTTGTTTATTAGTACTCTATATGTGACATCTTAAGGGCTGCAGGGCTTTTGTTTGCATATCGATAGGTCTGCATGTGTATAAAAAGGAGTGTAAAGGGAACTTGTTGCTGCATGATTAACTAGGCACTTTCTATTAAAGCACACGAGCCAGTGAGCATGAAAGCTTTGTACAGACCGTTGTTATCAATAAACACAAGTATTGAAACACTGAGGTGCAGATCTTCCATCTTTCTGAATTCCTTCCAGTCGATATGAGTTGGAGTGGGTGCATTTCATAACTGTGGGATATTGTTTTGCATAACTGCATTTTGTTCTAAGTTTAGATCTCAAACTGCTGTACCAAGCAAAACTGGCAAAATCATTGAGGAGCTATAATAAGACGTTTTTCTGTTAGACAGGTGCTCCAGTTGTTGGCACACTTGGATAATGATCCTTATTTCAGTGCTAGAATAAGGACTTTAAATTTCATACATGAATGCTTCAACTCAATATAATAATGATTTACAAATGTTTATTTAAGTGATTCTAAGTGTATTATTCTTTATACATTACAACAGATGTGTAGATTTATGCTGGATTAAACCTTTGCTTCAATAACTTTATTTGGTGTACTAAAAAATAAAATAAAACTGGTTGGGCACCTGTGGTGGTTAATGCTATTTCACTTTACTGTTAAAAAAAAAATCAATTTGCTGTAGAGTTCACTATTCAGCGTGCTTGGATTTAATGCATATAGTGAGTGTGGCCCAGGCAAATAGGGAGAGAATTATTTTCTCTCACTGCCACAGAAATCCTTGCTAAGAGAGAAAAAGAAGCTACACTTAGAAGAGATCAATACGAGCTCTCGCCAAAGTAAAATAGATGACACATCTGACCCGCTGAACTTGTTGGAACAAAAAGTCATCAGACCATTATCAGAGCATTCGTGCAAGACACCCACAACAACAGAGAGAACAAGGGCAGCTTGTTGTGGACAAACGTGCTGCACATCCCGAAGAACCCTCTCCTGTAAACTCCTGGCAAATATAAAACAAATCACTGAATCATAAGACAAGTGGTGAAAATGTGGTGACGATAATATTGATTTCGCAAATTTGAAAAACGTAATGTCTGGAAAAAGCAGTTTTGTTAATGAAATATGTATTATTGCAACTTTATGGCATACGACGATAATGTATTGCATTGCTGCTGCTCTAAATAACTTTGTCTTAATTGATTTAATGGAGCCTATTCATGAAGCTTTTCATTCAACATCCCCATTGTATCGATCAGGTGAAAATGTACAATTGCCTCGCTATGCCATAAGAGAGGAATCACTCGGGGGAAACTGTCCGGTAATTAAGAGCCTGCCCAAAACCATTAAACTGCTCAGTAGCCTCTTTAGTTTGAAGTGCACAGCCTCCAACAGTCCATTACTTTGATCTACAGGTCACAGTGGAACAAAACTCAATACTCGGGCTTAGACAGTTTTATGAGCTATATCAAGTTCAGTTCAGTGTCGCTTGGAAATCCATGACTTTTCCATTGTATAGCAGCTGTAATTCTCAATACGACGGAGAATTGAGATAAAAATAGCTCAAGACTGTCACAGGGCATCATTTCTGTAATACAGCTGAGCAGCTCAATGGTGAAAGAGTAAATGAATGAAAAGCCCCAAGTCCAAACAGCTCCATCTGAATCCCCACATAACCATAACTGAATCTCACCACATTTGAATTTCAGAGTATTTGCTGATCGTGTGCCATACTTCAAACATTAAATTGTATTTTCTAGATGTCGTGCTCATAATGGCAGTGCTCTGCTATAAATAACAATGTGGTTACCAATTTGCATGTTTAACTTTTGATTAATCCATGCCGAGCCTGATCTATAAGACTGTAGTATTAAAGTAAAGAATAAAATAATGAAATTGTTACAGTCATCAGGTTAAATTTTTTCTTGTGATAAAACAGTTTCATTATTTCATTAAGTCAGAAGGCAAGCTACTGGATTTCATGAATTGTAATAATAAACTCTTCACATAGCTGATTGCTACTGACAAATTTTAAGACTAAAAGGGTAATTCAGTGAAGAATCAAGTCCTTAAATGAACAAACTATTAGTGAGTGAGAATATGGTTTTCTTTGAGTTCTGAGACCTGATTAGATTCCATTGTATTGCTACCAGTATTCATTTTGACAATTTTGGTTAATTGTAGTTTTTTGACAACAATCTTATTTAATGTCTAGTTTTAGTTGATGAAATATCACAAGATTATAGTAGACTAAATCTGAAGCTGACTAACCTACAAAGTGCAAAGTTTGTCGTGTGCATCTATATGTATATATATATATATATATATATATATATATATATGTGTGTGTGTGTGTGTGTGTGTGTGTGTGTGTGTGTGTGTGTGTGTGTGTT
>VUQR01008865.1:20650-95607 GCA_015108515.1 Hemichromis elongatus | reverse complement strand
TGTTTTTTTTTTTTTTTTTTTTTTTTTTTTTTTTTTTTTTTTTTTTTTTTTTTTTTTTGCAAATCAGTCTCTGAGTGCTCCTTTTGTGCTCCTTTCTTTTATTTCTTTCATACTCTCTACTGTGCATCACTCAGACTGCACTATGTCAAATTCCCTCAATCCTGCAGTAAATATCATATTTACAGCATGATAACTATATATTAAGTTCAGTATTTCATACAGAAGTACTCTTTAATCTGCTAGTGCCAGATCTCTTGTGTTGTAACATCATTGGCGGTTTTTAAAACATTATCTTTTAAATAAATATGCTCTTCAGAAAGTTGATTTTAAATAGAAAAACATTGAACTTGTTCATGGTCAGTGAGTGAGCCTACTTATGCACATTTCACGTTTCTTTAACCTGCTTTTAGCTGCTGCTCATTGTTCAGTTAAGGTAGTATTGGAATCTGTAAGATGTTGGCCAACATCTTACAAAAAGGTGCCTCGAGGGGTGGATTTGTAAGGGCCTTTTGTGCTGCTGTAGTATCCAGATACAAGAGGAAAAGGCCTAATTCTACAGTCAGAGGAGCTTCTCATTTTTTTTCTTTTCTACCTCTTTAGTCGGGTTTGGCCTCTTTCCACCTTTTACCATGTCTACTTTCACTTCCGCAGCTTTAATGAGAGTGTTTTTTCTTTTGGTGCACTTTCTTACAAAACAAAAAGTACATTTGAAGCATATGGTAGGAAATACAATGACTTCAAACCACATTAAGTTCTATTAAAGACCATAAAAAAAAAGACACAATGAGACAGCTACAGTAATTACACTCTATGTTATAGACCAGAAAGTGTGTGTTTGTCAAGAGGGTTGGGACGGACTGAAGAGTGCGTGTTTGTCTTTGTGTATTCATTGAGAAACAACAAGGGCCAACAGTCAAGAAGCAATTGAATGCACCAGCTTTAAAAATGTGTTAGTAATGGATTGGTTACAGTTTCTAATAAGCAAACAGCATTTGAATATCATCAAAAGAAATCAATGACTTTACTGGTGGGTCGGACAGCTGTTTTGATGCATTCAGGCATCTGCATAAATATCTTGGAGAATGGAAATCCTACCACTACTACTACTACTAATAATATTAATAATAAAAATAGATTTATCTGCACATGGGTGAGCAAGCATGAGCTGAAAATTGGAAAATCAAATCAAATAGATAGCGAAGAAGAACCGAATGTTTTTAGTTTGACTTATGTAACAGCAAACCAGCTCTCAAATAATGGCTCCAGTAGTATGAGCCCTATCCTTTTCAAGCTCTTCTCCAGTTATTGAGGTTATTGCACAGAGCTGGGGCTGTAATGGGATAGAAACACGACCCAAGGGAATGGACACAGATGTACACACTTACAGTGTAATGACTGCACAGACTGTACCCCTTTTTATTTTCTCCTCTACTGGAAACACTTAGAGCTCTATTTCAAGGAATGGTGATTCTCCCCAATGTGTTTTGTCTTTGTAAATTTTAACTGCAAGCAAATCATCAACTAAAGATTGTTTTTATAGCAGACGCGTGGCATGTCTCTTTTTTTCTGCTCAGAGTGTGAACTGTAAATTTATAAGCATGGTATCAGCTGTTTGACTAGATAAGGTTTTGTGTATAGTGTGAAATTAACGGGCAAGGTGTTAGGATTGTAGATGTTTGTGTCTGAAAATCAGCGGATGGATTCATCTTGCTTCATGCTGTCTTTACAGTCACGTTTTCTACCGGCGTCAGAAACTGACACAGAACAAAAGCCACCTAGCTGATCAACCGCAGGCCTTGTGGTTTCTGTGTGGTGCAAACATGCTTTCACAGTTATTTTTTTTTTAAGAGGTTTGATTTTGGCATAGTACTATGGGAAAAGTGTGATTGTGTGTGTGTGTGTGTGTGTGTGTTTTTTTAAACCTGAGCCCAGACACCAGGCCTAAACGTTAAAACTGACCTTTGAAGGAATGCAGAGGGAGCAAAATTCACCCTCACAGTGCAGGGATGGTTGTGCTAAGACGCTCACAAAAATTTCACTAAAACGCCACAAGCCACGAATTTGATGTTCTGCTGCAGCTTTGTGATGTTTGCAACACAAAGTATGAGGCAGACGGTCTCCGTGCTGCTGTCTAATCACAAGAATCAGTCACAGTCTTTCAGACTTTTACTTCTTCCTTTCTTTATTTAAAGCCTTCGAGTTAACACACTTATCACAAAGCAGAAGTGGTTGTCCTTATTTGACTGCGCTGGAGTTGATCTTTTCAGTCCTTTGATTTCACTTGTACAGGACCATTTTATAAGCCATTTAAACAAAAGTATCAACCTTTTTTTTTTTTTCTTTAGCTGTTTTAATCTGTTCTGACTGTGTGGGTTATTCTACTGTGCAATTAGATCATATTATAGCTGTACGTCCATTGAGGACACTCTTACATCACCCCTGTCTTCTCCTCTGTGTTATGTGCCTCTGTGTTATGAGCCTATCATCCCTAATTTACAGGTTGGCGGTTAGGCTTGTTATACCATCCCATAGTGCTCAATAGTGCTTCTACCAAGAATAGTTCACATGCTGGATTACAAATGCCACCAGCCATATGCCAATTATATGCGGCTGTACTGCGAGATATGCCAATTAGACATCCAGGCCATAATAAGGATTTGGAGTATTCAGGACATAGAAAGCAATCTGAGCACCCACTTTATCTCTGACTCCCTATTTTTGTCTTTCACTGTAACATGTGTCCAGCCTTCTTTTCTTCTCCTCTCAAAGAGGAGAACATGTGGAATTTAAAATGAGTATCGGTATGACTTGTACAAGTAAAGCTATGCGTTTTCCCGCATTCGGCGTTTCTCAGATAGCCCCACAGCGTCGGCCGTGAGTCATGAAGTGACTCAGTGTTGTGCCAGAGCTGCCAGTAGCAGCAGACACGATGGCGCAAATCAATACATTTTAACAAATTATTGAGAGCTGAAGAGGCACTTGATTTGTGTTGACAAAAACCACTGCAGTTAAATGGCATGCTGACATTTGCTGTTATCAAGTGGCAGCGCAGAGGGCCACTTAATTATTACAGGAACATGTAACGCTGTTTTTTCCACTGAGCTTCCTGCTGTCTGTAGAGCAAAACATGTATTTCTTTCTCAGCGCACTCTTCAATAAGCGAATGTGACATCATTCAGCAGACGCAAAACTGAATATTTTAGTGAGCAACTGAAGTGCACTCCAGAACACATTTGATTGAACTGATTTGATTCTCCCGATTTTTACAGGTGAACAAGAACATATTGGACAGGTGATTGTGAAACTGCACGTATATGGTGAAGGCGTGGGTGTGACGCAGCAGGTCCTAGGCTGTAATCGATCCACTTAACCACCACTGCATGATGCGGATGTGAAACAGACTTGCTGCCCTAAGTTTTATTACTATCAGTGGAAAGTTTCTGCAATCTGTACACCCTTCTGGGTCTCTGACGAGCATCATTAGCACACAGATATGTTGTTGAAAATTACTTTTCTGCTGCCGCCCCATGAAAGTCTGTGCTAAACAAACACTTCAGTGGTATTAAAAGTAAGACGGTTTCAATTTTGGCTGTGCATGTGAACATTTGTGGTGTCCCCACTTCCTTCCTCTGCCTTATGACATATACAGACTACCTTCAAAACAACACAGTTTGTTAATTGCTGCTGAAGCACATATGGATTTTACATTATGAGTATCTGAAAGGCTGTAAGGTCAAACGTGCTGGGATTTTAATTGGCCTTTGTATTAAATGAGGTTACAACCCTGCTAGCAAAAGAACAGCCTCATTGTTATACACGTGGGCTTGAATTTGATTAAAAATGATTCTTTTTTCATTTAAATATTTATTTTTGTAAAAGTATATGTATTTATACCAATTAAGGGTATTATAAATTATTTATACTGTGTAGAGTTTGCAAAGACAAATAAGCATCACTGTAGAATATAATTATGAACCATTTTTTCCATAGAAAATTATGAAGGTGACCAAAAGTGACGAAAAATAATTTTGAATCTCAACATGTAGCTCATTTAATATCGTTGTCATTGCTTCGTGTGTACTTAAAAATGTATTTCTTCTATTCCTCTCCAGTCAAGTACATGCGTGAGGCCACACCATATGTCAAAAAGGGCTCTCCTGTGTCAGAGATAGGCTGGGAGACGCCTCCTCCTGAGTCCCCCCGTCTCAGCAGCCCTCCTCTCACCTCCTCACCTGAAACTCCAAGCCCTCGGATTCAGCACTCCTTGTCTCTGAGCGGTGACAGGAGGTGCATACCACTGAAGATGTGTTACGTAACCCGAGCCATGACCACACCAGACCCTGAGAACAGGTAGCGGAGACACACATATACTACACGCACACACACACACAAGCACACATCATTGTTGAGCAGATTCTCTGGACATGCTTTTTTAGGCTTTTTTTAAAAGCTTGTTTAATGACTTTAGGTTCATACATTAACCACACACATAGTTCCGCCTTGGGCTCGGTAATATGATCTTGAATCAAAACCGTTATTAATTTAACATTTTACATATATTTTGTTTTGCCGGGCTTGCAGCGCTTTTTCAAATCCTTATTTTCTTATTAGTGGTGAGTGAAACGAAACTCCACCGTGGATACAATGTTTCTTTTCTTTCTTGCACTCATACTTCACCAGGTTGACAAGGTGCTTATATTATGCTTTTGGGTCGCTGGAACATTTTTTGTTTTTTGTTTTTTCTTATTGTCATTTTATTGCAACACAGATCTGTTGGGTATAAGTCTGTCATGTGAGTGTAGTCAGAAATAGCTTTCAGGCTTTGTTACTAGAAAATGTTTAAATGTTTCTCAGATGTTTTAAGTTTATAGTTCAACTGAGAATTTTCTCCTCCCAAAGTTACACTGCGAGAGGTCTGGGCTGCTGGGGGATTCCCGTGATGTATTGATTGTTTCTGCTTTAGTCATCTTTTTTACCCACTATGTGTTTATACACCTCACTGCATTTAATCATCAGTTATTATTCATCTCTGGCTCTCTTCCACTGCATGTCTTTTGTCCTGTCCACCCCAATCTAAAGAACTTTGAGGCAACTTTTGTTGTGATTTGGTGCGATATAAATACAATTGAATTAAACAGAAACAAACAAATGTGATTGGTTACTTTAGTTAATTAAAGGTTAACTAGTTTTCTGTTTCTGTATTTCACAGTGAACAGAAATGTCTGCAGCCTTTTTCAGCTATCCTCTGGGGATTACCCAGCAGTGTTTGGGTTTTTTTTTTTAAGTCCATTTTCAGTTTTCCTTTAAGACAAACCTTTGAAGTAGTGACTAGCTAATTCTCAGTCAGTGGGGGGTGGTCTGTTAGAGGCTGTCATCAAGCTAATTGGTTGGTAATTTGACAATGGCCCACTCAAACAGCATGGGGGGAGATAAGAGTGATTTACTCTCCTTTTCTAAACACTTTTGATATCACAGTTTGTGTGCTTTATGCCCTAGCTGTCTTCCTCTGTGCTCACTTTCTGTGTTGCTTCCCTACTTGTTATACTTTCTTTGTCATTGCTCTCTCTCATGTCTGTTTTTCATACTTGTTTGTGTTTTTCTGGCCTTTTTGTCTGCTTAGTTTCCTCTACCTTTCTTTTCTATCATCATCATCTCTCTTGGTATTCTGCCATCGGAATCAATTTTCTGTTTCTTTTGTCCTCCCATCATTGTCACTCTCTTGAAATTTTTCTTTTCGCCCTCAAAACAATTGTCAGTGTTTTCCTATCATTCTGTATCTCTGTCTAGTCCTGCCTCCCTCTCTATATGTATTATTCTGAGAGAAAGCGGATGCTCACACTTGAAAGCTTTAGATGATGAAGAAAACATCAAAGCCAAGTTGCAGCAGTCTTTATGGAAACACTACAACAACACTTTAACATTATAAATCTACTAAACAATCAGTCAATAAAACAAACAAAACAAATAAAAGTAGAATGAAAAGTAAGAACACCATCTGTGTATAGAACACGTGGTTCTCTGTCAGCTGGAAACGTTATGTACTTTTTAAACTTTTGCATAATCAGCTTATCGTGGAAGCGGTGTTTAGATTGTTAAGCTTAGATTCGGTTTCATTTTACTTTTTACTTTTTTCAGTTTGAATTGCTCGTTTTTCCATTGCACTTGCGGCAGGTGTTTGAGCTGTTGAGGCATTTCGTACCACATTATGCATAAAAACAACATTCAAGGCTGCTTGATATTTACTTTCATTAGGATTAGCATTGTTTTTTATAAGTATCAAAGAAAAAAACTTCATTTCAAATATTCATTTAATTTAAAAGATTTAACTTTTTTTTTGTCCACTTCCTGCAAACTATAAAGAAGATGAGTTGCTTCCTCCAAATTCCTACAGGATATTGTACAGTGTGTTTACAATATGCTCCTTTTAACTTAGCCGGGTTGTTTCCTTGTCACGCTGAAAGAACAAGAAGAAGGTGTATAGAAGTGGACGCCAAGCCCTGATGGGTGAAATCGTTTGGTTAGGCGTTGTGTTACACATTACCATCTGTTAGTACCTACTCACATGCCTTTGCACTGTAGTTGCACTCGACAGCATGTTTTTGCCTCAAGTGGTGGAACAAATTTGTTGTTTCCACCTTTAGAAGGACCACTTTTCTTGCATATTTTGCAAAGTACTGTGCTTTGAGGTCTGACAACTTTTAGGCAAACCACTTAATTTATTAAGGTAGCTCCTAAATTGTTATTGGAGTCTACAATGGTGTTCTTTCTCTCAAGCATGATTGGGTTTGTGTTTTTATACTAGGAAATTTAAAAGAAAGGCATCAATATGTAGTTGATTTCACAAAATTACAATTTTATATGACATAAACATCCATCAACCCTCCTGGAAACACCAAGGTGTTCCCAGGCCAGCGGAGAGATGTAATCTCTCCAGCGTGTCCTGGGTCTGCCCCAGGGCCTCCTCCTGGTGGGACATGCCCGGAACACCTCAGCTAGGAGATGTTAAGGAGCAGCGGCTCTACTCTGAGCCCCTCCCGGATGGCCGAACTTCTCCTCCTATGCCATTCTTGGTAGCCAGAGATTGGTCCACCAGTACCTCTGCTTCTGGCCACCGCCCGGCTCACAATGCCCCTGACTCCTACGGCGCCTCCTGCTGGTGGTAGACCTGCAGGAAGATGGGCCCATGTCCCTTTTTTGGGCTGTGCCCGGCCGGGCCCCATGGGCTAAGGCCTGGCCACCAGACGATTTTACTCCTTAGACCTCCCCTACACACAATATGTTTCATTTTGTTAGTAATAGGGGGTTAAAACAGTTACAATTGTTGCCGGTGGGATTAAATGGGTTTGGCAATCTGCAAAGTCATACTGAGCTTACCATTCTGGTATTTAAGCTAAAGAAACAATTGCAATCATTGCATTGTAATTATTCTGCAGTCAGGCCAGCTAATTGCTGCTAATTAGCACTGTTGTCAGCCAGGTAAAGGTAGCGTAACTTAGCTCCTGTTGGTGTTAGTCTCCAATGCTTACTTGTTATATAGGCTGCCCACAGAGCACTAGTTTTATGTATTCTTGTGCAGCGCTTTTGCTTTGTGTTTGGTTATGAGTACCAAACCAATGCAAGCCAAGCAGAAATCTTCTGTTTGCCCCTGTCTTCAAGGGTGCGGTTTCTTTTCGCATGACAAGGATCAGCACAAAACATGCCACATCTACCTGCGGATTGTCCACGCTAGAGCATTGCCAAAGCACAAAGCCTGTGCATTTTTTCACCGGGTCCGGGATTCAATCCTGGAAAGACGGGTGACATAGAAAGTGCTGTCCTGTCACATGGCACAACCCTTACTCTCTGAATCTAGGGTCCCAGTTGTTTGTGTCTCTGTACATCTAATTAGCAAATCTCAGATACGAAGGACTGTAACGCTGATTTAGCTTGGCTACTGCTGCTACATATGCAAGCCACTTTGGAACCAACATTGACCCCAGATCCTCCTTCTCATGCTCTGTCCAATCTAATCAGTGTTGTATGATTGTGGATTCCTTCTCTCTTATGTGCTAGGAGTAACGAGTCCTTTTACATGTCCTTGTAAAAGGACAAGAAGGAGGTTCAGTGAGGCCCCACACCCACAGATATAAACTGCAACTGGAAATAATGATCTGCTTTTGACTGAAGTGGGCCTGACTGAAGCACTCTAATGGTACAAAAAGTTGCAGTTAATTAGCATGGACCTGGCCCTGGGGTATGTGCTCAGTGGTACTCTGCTATATCCACATGGGAAAATCATCTAGTCTCCTCATTATATGAGTGTTGTACACAGCAACAACAACAACACAATTTGTGGTTAAAGATCATTAATTTTAAGTTTATTATTAGGCAAAAAAAAAAACACTACAGACTTGAACTTTGCTGGTCATAATGCTGACTTTATTTGTGAGGAGTTGGGATCAGTATCTCACCTAGTGACACAGGCAGCTTAGGATTTACACAGATAACACTTTGTTTTGTGGTTTGATAAAGCTCGAGGGCAGATTTACAGACACAGATAAAGTCCTTAGCATAATTTACCTTGACTAACCTGTTTTTTCCTTTTCCTTGCGGCCAGGAGAAATTCCCCTTTGACTTGCTAGTAGATGTTTGGTAAATGTTAAAATAGAAGGATGCCCAAGTTGAAATGCAGGTTGTTGTCTTTAAGCCGTAAAATTTTGAGGTGTTCAAATTTTTACCAAGAAAGTTAGATGTTTCTCAGAGTTTGTCTGGTCCAATATAATACACAGAAGTTAAAGATTGCAGTGGGATTAAAATCTGGTGATAATGGCTTTATATAAAGTGATAGAAAAGCCTATTTTATCTTCTTTTACTTTACCCAGTGCAATGTTCATCTGAAGTTTTTTTCTTCATTTCAGCAGATGCTGTTTAAACTGTATTTAAGCCTAAGAAGAGATTCAGAAGGCATTTGAGGAAAGAGGAGACAGTGATGAGCAGGCGTGATAATTCAGAAGGAGTGAGTTAATAAAGAAGGGTGTTTACTTTTGGTTGGAGACAGTTAATATAAGTTATTAATATTAATAATAATAATACCGATGGCTAAAAGTCAGAGTTTTACAACAAGGCTTCAAAAATCACTCAAAGAAGTCTCAGTGTCTACATCCATACAGTCTATCCTTGGATCACATCTGCATGCTGGAAGAGATCTTGAATACATATTTGCTAAATATATTGATAATCCCATGAGAACAACTACCCTTTGATCAAATGTGAGATTTAACTTCTTTCATACAGGAGCAGACTTATGTAACGCCATGCATTCAGAGCAGCAACCTTTTCAGCTCAGCTCAGTTTTATTTCTATAGAGCCAGTTTACATCTCACAAAAACATCTTAAGATGCTGAGTAACTTTTAAAAAAAAAACGACAAGTTAAAGACGCTACAAAATTGTAGTGAGAACCCAACGATCCACTTGTGCTGTTTGTGTGTGAGATGGGTTTCGTTGCTAGTCCTCCCTATGTTCCCCCCATTCCTGCGTCATGCAATCAATGGACGGATAACTTAGGTTGTCAAAGTTGTTGCCAAAGCAAATCGCACACCAACAAACTTTCTCTACAAAATGCACTTCTAGCCCTGGAGTTGAGCCCTTGTAGCTCTTCTCCTCTCCTCTAACATGTCCTTAATCAACTTGCCTTTTTACAAGCACTGATTCTATTTTTAGTTCAGGTTAACACCTAGAGTTGATCGACTGTAGACGGTCTCTCCTACGTCTTGATAGAGGAGCAAATTAATCATATTCACTGGGAATTTTTCCAGGTTCTCTGTCTGTGTGATAAAAGAAAGCTGCAAAGGAAGCATTTTTGTAGTGTTGAAACCTCCCTTAGTGTGGAGTTTTAGTCCACTGTACCACTCAATTTTTTCTCTATCTTCTTCTGTCTTATTTTAAAGTTTTTTTTTTTATTAAAGGGATGTTACCAAAATATACACAAGCAGACACTGTTACTACTTTAGCTTCATTTACCTTATTTGTGCATTTTCAGTCCTTAAAAATCATGTGATAAACACTGTAGACTGTACTGTAATATTTATGTTTTTTTGTGTTATTCTTATTATTTTGTGGTCAGGTTATTTATCTGTAGCATACTGGTTTAGTCATGGAGCTGAATACTTGCTTTGCTACCCTATAAAGCAACAGTGCACCACTGTAGGCAGACACATGTGCCTTTTTAAAATTCATATTCACTGAGCACACAATCAAAGAGCCATTCAGAGAGATTGAAAGGCATGTTTTTTTTAATTTAACCAAGGCCAGAAAGATTCCTATATCATGTAAGCAGATTAGATATGGAAATTTACAGGGAGACAGCGCTGGTCTCCAACAGAGAATGCAAAAACAGTGTTTGTTTCATGTTTTTGAATTAAATTGAATAAACAAAAATTTCCATGCCATTTATTTCATTGTTCTGACCAAACTGCTGTGATTTAGCAAATGAGAAAGGGAGCGTATGTTAAAGCTGAAACCTGAAATGGTAATATTTGAGTCCTAAAAGCATTAGTCCAGAATAAATTGCAGTTTTGTGGTAAGGCTAACAAATATATTTTCAAGATTCAAAACTGATTTACTTTCTGCCCATGGTTATAAGGTTTTAGCACTCGTTTCAAGGCGATAACAGAAAAGTTCAAGCTATTTAACTTGTCTTATCTTTCCCCCGTAGACAGCTAGAGCTACACTCTCCTGATGTCAGACACACTGTGGTGCTACGTTGCCCAGACCAACCATCTGCCCTGTCGTGGTTCTCCGCCATGCACTCTGTCACATCAGCACTGGCACAGGTCTGTCGTCAATGTGAAATATTATACTCTGACCAGTAGATATAAGTGAGCCTCTGGAAATCTCTTTGAATGTTAAGTTATGCATATTGAACTGTTTACCTTAAAATGATCCATCCTACCACAGCGGGTGCTGCAAGAGGTTATCCAAAACACAGCCAGGACAGGAGTTGCTGGCAGCAAAGAGATACGACACCTGGGATGGCTTGCAGGCAAGGTATGAGTGTGTGTATGTGTGTGAGCGCTTGCATTACTCACACTCTGGGCAACAAATTCCTATGACAGTTGTTAATCAGCTTCTGATTTATTAACATGATTTAAATGTATTTCATGATTGTTAATATTTTCCAGAATCTGAGATAATGTCTTTATTAGACAAAGCATTTGTTGTTTGTGTGTAAAGTTGTAAAGTTTGGGTTTTTTTTAATATATTGAGTTAGATGGTAGAAATCCTTCAAAATAGTCTCTTAAAAGCAGCATAAAAAGCCATCTTTCACAGAGAAGAGGGAAATATGATAGTCAGATGTAAAAGTCAACAAATTGTCATGGGGCTGCACTAAGCTGTACACACAAAATGTGAAAAAAATAGTTTGGATGTTTAAAAAAAATGATAAAGCAGTAGTGGTCTTTAGTTGTTGCATAGTACTTGGAGTTGTCAGATTAACTGTAGGAGAACGATAAAGCAATCTGTCAATTAGCATGTCAGAAAGATGTACATTTGTGAGGTTATGGCCCTGGGGAAGGGGCCCAGATGGTGTGTGAATATATGAAAAAGTATTAATGTGGTGTGTGTGTGTGTTTGTACTGTGTATATGTACATGCAGACATCTGTGCGGAGATATGTGCACGCCCACGAACATCTGTATCTACCTAATTTAGTCCTCGTGAATTCGAGAGTATTTGAATCTTTAAATGCAGCACAATACTGTTACTTAGCAACATATTCTGATTATGTTAAAAATATGACCCTTGACCCTCTAAATCCCACGATACGATTGGATGAGGCGGAACTTCAAAGAGCAGCTTAGGATTCCATGGCTGTGCTGCAGATAAGCTCTCATAATGAGAATAGTTATGGAGCATTGTAAAATGAAATGGCAGACTCGGTGTGTGCGTGCTCTGAGTGAGAGGTTTGTAGAGATGAGTGGCTGAGGGGGCACCGCTAAGCATATGCTTAAAAAACCTGCAACTGCACACCAGCCACATTTATTTTGGGTGCACAATAGTGAATCTACAAATTTCCTGTGGCAAAACAGAACAGCCTTGTGAACAGCTATTACAGATTGCAACTACACACACACTCGCACAGACACACATACACACACACACACACCAGTCTTCTCTTTTACTGGCAGTAATCAGCCTCATCAGCACTCTCATTTAAAAACATGAAGACAATCTCAGTATTTGCAAAAAACACAAGAGGGAATAGGTGTTTCTAATCGTGCAGAATTTAAGTAATCACATTTATATTTCACAAGTTTACAGGATTAACTGCCTCGTTAATCTACTGGAATTGCATTAGAATTTTACTAATTGATCATTTAATTTTGAATTCATCTGTCAGCTTTTTTGTTGTTGTCAAGTAATACTGCTAAATTCATGTCACAGTCCCTGACATACAAAGATATTGGCCGCATGGGCCAATAGCTGGAGCTTTTGCCATGTGGATAATCCTCCTGATTAGTGAAGCTCTTTAAAAGGCTATTTTTTATATATATATTAGACCATTAAAAGAAAGCTGTCACAGTCTAATTGTTTGTGCTGCAGACAGAGAGTGAGAAGCAGTGCTGGAAGCCGGTGCTGGTGGTGGTGACAGAAAAGGACTTGCTGCTATATGACTGCTTACCACGAGGCCAGGAGGCCTGGCAGAGCCCTACACACACTTACCCACTTTTAGCAACACGGTAGGACCCTCATAAAGAGACTTACTTGCACATGCATTAATATTGGGCCATAAAACATGCAATTTGTTTCATGATAACTAACACTGTGGTGTTTCTTTTTTAAATTTAAAAATTATTTTATTAAAAATACTGCCAAGCTTGAGGGTGTATACTGAATTTCTTCTCTCTGCTAAAAGAGTTTGTATGTGTTTATTTAGTCTGGTCCACTCAGGCCCTGACCGGGGGTCGCCGCACTCTGGCACAGAGCTGTTCTTTGCCACTCGCACTGGCACACGACTTGGCATTGAGACTCACCTGTTCCGGACTGAGACCACCAAGGACCTGTCCTTGTGGACCAGACACATTGTGAATGGATGTCATGCATCAGCTGAGATGATCAAAGAGGTCTCGACGAGTGAGTCCCCGCTACACAGCACGCAAACATTTAGATGGGGTGACATAGGCGCTAAATAGAATGCATAAAAAACATAAGAACATGCATACTGATACACCTGCATAGAGACAGGAATGCATGTAGAGACCAGTAAGCATGTATGGAGGTACAGCTGGCGCAGGTTGAGTTGTGCGGGTCACTGTGCTGGATTCTGTGATGCTTTGTCACGTGTGTTCAGGCATGCTGCAGCAAATCATATTCAGAGAGATTTAAGAGGCTGCACTGGTAAGTACAGCCTGAGGTCTGGTAAGCCTAAATCTGGTACAAAGAGCATAATATATACAGAGTCCTACATCCGCTAAAACACTTGGATACCTTTGGGTTTGTGATATAGTTTGACAGCCATATGGAAGATGTGGACAAAGTACTTGCTTTTTATAGAAAGGAATGCTTTTCTACTGTGTGTGTGTGTGTGTCTGTAGATGTGTGTGTGTGTGTTATTTAGCAGTGAGCACTGGTCGTCCCGGGAATTTCAGCAGAATACCACCGCTCCCTTTGGTGGCCTCCCTCTCTCTCAAAGCACAAAATGCCCTGGGAACTCCACTTCTCCCTTGGGTGCCCCTTCTCACTTTGCCAAACTAACTTTCTCTTCGGGTGCTAAATATAAAAAAATCTTAGCCAATCATGAAACGGACTTTATTCTGAAGCGAACAATGACCACCACCGTCATTGTTATCAGTATAGTTTCTGGAGCATTTATCATCAAGCTCTTGTTAAAACTTTCCTAAAAATGCGTCTCCACCCATGTCACGCTGTGATTAGCGTAGCAGGGCTTTATTCACGTCTGTGAAACTTAATTTAAAACCTCTAAGCTGCATCTTAAAAGTGTGATTTTGTTTGTCAAACCAGTTAGCTGTGAAATGGGACCGTAATCAGGACATTTTCTTAAATCCCGTGACTAAACGCTGTCTAGACTGATGTGCGTTGATGACTGATGTGCGTTGCTCAACATAAACTCTAAATGCTCTAAATGCAGCGGTGACAGAAACCGTCAAAATGAAAGGCCACAGCCACGATACAGCCACACGGGTAATTTCTTTTCTTTGCCTATCGGATCACCCTACATCTTTATAGGCGTGTGTGGGTACATGCTGTAAGGTTTGACTCTATGGCAGCTTTCAGTCCACATTCCTCAGCATAGCTTTTCCCATCTCCAATCTGATTGTACCAAGATGAGTAAAAACACATCATGTGAGGTCATGCAGAACCTTTAGAGTCTGCTGTAACTATTCTTGGCCAACCAGGAGTAGCTGAAAAAAATAAATAAATGAAAACCGCACCAACATATTATCATAATTCAAGTTAATATGACCAACCTATACACCCAGCAGACTGAGAAACATTCAAATTCATTTGGAGCCGTGCTTCTTCTCGTTCTCTTTTCAGGCATCTGTTGCTTAATAATCCTCAGGGAACCGGAGAGCTGCCTTGACTCTTGCTAAGTCTTCCTGCTGTTTGCTGCTTGACATTTTTTCTTTGACAGCTGCTTTATTTGCTAAAACATCTGCATACACAACATCTGTAAGGACTGTTTATATGCATGTAGTAGTGCTTGCAGTAAGCAAAAAGCAATTGGGTTTAAAAAAAACATCTATTGATTTTCTACCGCTTATCCAATTCAGGGTTACAGCATAGCTGGTGCTCATTCCAGATGTCATAAGCTGAGAGGCGGGGTCAACCTAGGACAGGTAGCCAGTCTGTTTCAGGGCTAAAGCAGAGAGACCTTGGTACAACCAGGAGTAATCTGCTGAACAGACTTCAGTGATGTTGTGGCAGTGATGTGTGTATGTGTAAAGTAAAGGGGTGCCAATCCATTTAATACTGGTCTGCATCCATTCCATGATCATTTAGCATGTTAAAATACTAACGTTTTCTCCTTAGCACTAAGCAGAGAGAACCGCTTAGGGGGTTTATTTTGCAGGTAAATGCAAGTGATTCACTAAAGTTGTAAAATTCTCTTAATCTGATGAATATAACAACATTTCAGCCAGGGGTTGATGAGATTTTATTCACAGCTCATGTTTTTAAACCTCATGGTGATTGTAGAGGTCAGGTCAGGAGGCACCATCTTTTGGGAATGGCAATAAATATACAAATTTTTTCCTTTGCAGACCATTTAACATTTGTGCAGGGGTGGGTATTTATCTCTCCAGGCCAACAAACAGATAGACATCACCATCTACAGAACCAGGCTATTACCACTGCTACAAATATTTATTGTGAAGGATTTCTTTGATTTTTTTTTTTTATTATACTTTATTATTCATTTAGGTAATAAGTTGGTGACAGAGGCAAAAAGGGAGCATGGATTTTTGTAGAGGTTTGAATCTCCATTGCTCGCTATACCTAAAGTTTTTTTCTATAATGGACTGATGCACCGGTCCTCAGTGCATTCACTCATTTGTCAGCGGTTGCCACTTGAGGATTCATTATACTGACCTTGTTGGCTTTTCGTCTGTGTTATATTCTAAATCACCCTTATAGTTTATTCACTGTCAGATCGTATAATAAAGATTTGCTCTGAAGATGGATTAACTCTCAATCACTCATCGGGCAGAAGGCCATTCTTGAAGGGCTTTAAAGGCGTATTTGAAATCAAATTTCGTGAGCTCTCGGCCTGCTGTCACTGCCTTTATTATTATTATTATCCAAGGTGACTTAAACCTTCTCGAGGTTATTCCAGTATTTGAAGCAATTACCGGAAGAAGTCACAGCCACATGTCCTGTGGTGCATATCATGGCATAATATGAATAGTTTAAATCTTACTCATGTCTACCGTAAATCCTCTCTCCCTGCCTTCCGACATCTTACTTCACTGCTTACTTTTTAGCAGTGTTAATCAAAATCAATAACTGAAAGCTCTCCGCCTTCCGTCCTGTAATACACGCTAATTAGCATGAGATGTGCGATTTGCCTAAAGCCGTTTTACATGGGTCTTGTGGCGAGACCACTTTCTCAAAGTCAAACAAACTTCGACTCTCAGCTTCAAACCATTAGCTGTTTTAAAGTCAGCAATCCCCACGTCCTCCTTCTCAAGCTTCTCTTTAATGTTGTCGTTGAAGTGACAGCTGCAGAACCTGCCGAATTGTCTTGTAGGTCGATACAGTCTCCTTAATGAACAGGTAAACCTCTTAATGACTTAGAGGACTTCAAAAAGCAATTTTACCTCAGGGGCTGTGGAAAGTTAACCTATTAACCTGCGGTGACACCTGAAGATCGGTGCAGTGGGTTGCAGTTTCAAAATATGAGGAACCCTGCCCCCTCCTAATGAGTTACGAGTTGCAAGACAAATAGTAGTGATCGCAACTTTTTGTCCCCTAATAACCTTTTAGCGTTTCCACTTGTTGGTGTTTGTAACGCACTTAGTGTCTCCCTCCTTTTTTTTTTCTCTAACCCTCTCTTTTCCTGATTCATTTGGCTCCTCTCTGGCTCCCAGTGTTATCACTTTCTGCCCCTCCTTCTGTCTCTTCCACTCACCATCAGGCAGAAAGAAGGGCTTTTGTTGTTGCATGAAAAGCCTCTTTCTCCCTCTGTGTGAGTATTCTGGTGGGAACTTTCTCCACAGAACAATGTTCTCAGGTAGAAGACTTTCAGGTCTAATACTCTCTCCTGAACACAACAAAGACCGTCACTCTTTGTTTCATTTGCAGCGCCATTTATACCATTATGAACACGCTGTTCCCGTCACATTGTTTATACATCATTAAAAAAATATTACACTTTATGAGACTCATTTTTCATCGTGAACTGAATGTCTTCGGGGGTTAAAACAGGATATTGTCCTCTACTTGACTGTGTGTGTGGCTCAGCTTCTATTTGTATCAGACTGCTCTCCATATCAACATGACTTCCTGAAGTCATTACACAAGTTGTTGTTTGAGTATCACAGGCAATAAGTAGTAAAGAGATTAATTTATTACTTTTTTTGCTTGAATGTAGGACTTATTTTAGTTTTGCAAGCAGTTGGTCTAGACCAACAATTAAATATTGGGTTTATTGGCTGAATCTGGTTATTACACCCCTGGAAATTACGCGCCTGATGAGACTTCCTAGATCCAGACGCACAGAAGAATTCCCACAACATAAAACTCCCACCACCGTGTTTCACTCTGGAGATGATGTTCTTTAGGTCGTACAGTTCTACTTCCTCCAAACATAAGCAGTATCTCTTTTGACAAACTACACTCTAGTTTGGTGTCATCTAACCAAAGCATGCATTTCCAGTATCCATAATTTTCTTTAGGTTATGCTTTGCATACTATAATATGGCTGAAAGATGTCTGTTCTGCAGAAGTGGAGTTTTTCTTGCTCTGCAGCCTTGCAGCTCATTCCTCTGCTGGATTTTTCTATTTTGAGGCAATTCCAGACTCGGCTAAGTCATTCACTCATGCCTTGGCAGTTGTTCTGGGGTCTTTAGACGCATCTCTTACTAGTTTTCTTTCAAGTTTTTTAGATGTTTGATTCGTACCTCTACCAGGCTTGTTCTGCACTGTGTGGCTGTCTTTGTTGATGATAGCTCTCACTCCAGTTCTTGACTCTTGGAAACGCTGTGATAATTCAGTACACCCATCTCCTGCTTTGAGAGCATCAACAGTTCTTTTTCTCAAGTCTAGCTTCACAAAGTTAAAGCCTATGATTGCACAGCAAGGGTTTGTGCAATGGTTTACATTGACACTGATAATTTTATTTTTTTCTGAAATAATAATTTTATTGTGTGCAAATAGAACATAATTTATACTTTGTAAAGAAAACTAGTATATTTGGAAATGCTGAAAATCACCTGCGCTGTTAAAAGTGCTTTTAAACAATGCCTTGTGTGTGTGTGTGTGTGTGTGTGTGCATACAAACATCCATCCTTGTACACACATCTTGGTCAAACAATAGAAAGATAACATCTCCCTTACTGTCTCTTTGTCAAACAAACAGGCTGCTTGGTAGATCAGATATCGTCAGGAGAGCACAGTTTGTGCTGCAAATGAAGTTTTCAGCTTGCGGCCTTCACGTCTGCCGCAGGGAGCGAAGGTATTCTGCTGTCAAGGAGTGAAAAATAACGCTAAATGCACCTAGATCACACAGTGTGGGGACAAGGCAAAGCAGGAGGAGCTGATAAAGATAGTACACTCAGCTTTCAGCTAGACACCTGCTGGGACGAGAGGAGGAAGAGCCGGAGAAAAGTGATGAGAAATGTTGTAAAATAGAGATATTACACTCCCTGCTTTCAGCCGAATGAGAAGGAGAGTGTGTCACTGAAACGCTGCTACTTCATTTAGTAAGTAAACAGATATGAGATACAAGAGATACGAGGGTTGGGGGGGGTTTTTCTTTAATTTTTAGACGTGCCAGGACTGACAACCAGCACTCGAACGGCACTAGTAACCCATATTACTGGTATGGATATGCAAGAGGTGTTCTATATCAGCCGTCCCAGTTCCAGTGCCTCTCTTGAATTGAATGGAGTATAGCTAATGTTCCAGTCTCTTGGACTGGACTTTGGTTTCCACAGGCAGACTTTGTAAGGATGTATGTTAAGGCTAGCTGTTCTACTCTTGCTCTCTGCAGGTATCTTTCTGCCCTCAGTCTTCCACCTCCTCATGAGCACCTCGTTAACAATCAAAAATGGGTGTCTTCCAGGTTGTCTGTACCGGGGTCAGGAGTGTCGGCTGGTGATCCACTATGAGCAGGGCTTCTCTGTGCTGGCTGACCCGAAAGCAGAAGATGGGGAGGACTTTGAGGAGAGAGTAGCTCGCACTACTAGCAAGCCCCAAGTTCTCCTCTCCTACCCGTTTGAAAAACTAAAGATATCCTCAGATGACGGAGTGCGCATGCTGTTCCTCGAATTCGGAGGGAAGGAGGGGGAAATTGTGAGTGGTTTTTGTTTGTTTGCTTTTTACTTCAGACAAACTGTAACAAAAGATGTTCATGCATAAGAATCAGTTTCTTCTAAGAGATAAACATTGATAGTGGGTAATTGCATTTTTTGGGGGGGTTTTCTTTGTTTGTTAGTTTGTTTTTCAGCTACACCATAGTTCAATAGAAAGACATCATAACCACACTTCTATATAGTCTTGTTCTTTAATTCAGCACAATCTAATAAAAAGAATGAGTTTCAGTTTCTGAGGCTGTGAAAGTCAAACGTGCAGCAGCCAGAAACTGTCATGAAAGGGGCCCGTAGGAGTCACTTCAGTAGCCCAGAGTGCAGATGTTTCCCAGGCCTGTTCAACATCAACTTTAAATAAACTGACACATAATTTCTTACATTTACCTGACTATAAACCATGCCTGTTAAATTCCTAACTGGGATTCAAAAGAAGTGTTTATTTTAGTGAAGAGTTTTTTGAAAACCTTGTTTTATTGACGGATGGGTAAAGCACAGGCCACAATGCTGACTCGGATGTTCCCGAAGGAAGTTTCTGTCTAGAAATGATGAGAAGTGTTTTTCCAATCTGAAGTGTCGAATCCAAAGGGTTCAGTTAAAGCTTAGTTTTCCAGTAATTCGCATTTTAAAAGACATTATGTCCTAAAAAGTGTTTAAGTGGTATAATTATGTCAGCGTTTAGAAATACCGGTGAGTAAAAAGCGTAAAGCTTACATTGGTGTGGTCACATACAGCTCACAGTAAACAGAATAAGTTCATTCCCACTCTCAGGGGCTTTCGCAAGGCCTTCTGGGAATTAAGGAACGCGAGCTGCACTAGAAGCAAGAAAGCAGAAAGTAGATTACAGCACTTCATCAAAAAAGTCTGAAATGACATAAACTCCACACGCACACTTAGGTCTTTGAAGGTAAGAGCATTCGACAGTTGAGGTTTCCTTAAAAATAGCCCGTCGCTTACTGTAAGACTTTTAATCTGTTTTACACCACCCAGCAGCTCACTGATTAGCTGTCCAGGTGGCTCATGTTTCAGAGGCCAACCTCGAGTAATTCAGGACCAGAAAACAGCCGAGTGCAAACACAAACACAAGTCGATGTCTGCATCAGTGTGGTTGAGGTTGGGTTTTATGTGAATATTAATGTGCCCATCGAGTACCTTTCCCCAGTCCTTAAACAAAGTGTTTACCCAGAGCAACGACATTGCTTTTACATCACTCATAAAGCCGTGTCATTTACTGCATGCTGGAAGAGAGAGTGATGGTGAAAAAATATTGACTCCCCAGGTTTATGGGATTTAGAAATTGGAAACGGAGGCGTCTATGTCAACGCCTCGATCTGCTGTGACAGTCCACATACAGCTCTGTGTAGAACTTCTGTCGGATACACTAGTGTTTGACTGCTCCGTTTATGCTGATGGCAAATAAGCAAAGACTTTGGCGCTTTGAATCTAAACCCACTGCTGGCTACCTTAGCAGAAACGGCTTTAGTGTCTATAGTGTTTCCGAAATCCCAGCACAGCTATAGGCTTTATAAGAGAAATCCCAAGGCATTTGCGGATGTGGCTGATGGCTCATTAGCTCATCGTTTGAAAAAGGAGATAGCGAGGCCTTTTTTTCCCCGTACACTATGTACTGTACTGTGAATTTAACAGGATCTAAACTTGTCTAATTTTGTCACAGATGCACATACAGAAAGTTTGTAATATCAGGCCAAGCTTTATGGTCTAATCACAGTGTAGCTGCATGTAGATCTGCTCTGGCTTCACTCGTTTCTGCAGTGTTACAGTTAACTACCTAAACAGTAGTTTTAGTGTGAATTTATAGGTTAAATCTCCCCACTGACCTTGAGGAACAGGATATGAGTCATAGTACCGGTGAAATCCCCCACTGTTGATTCAGGCTATGAGAGAGCTTTGTTCATAGTGATGTGGTGTTTGTGTGCATACTCGTGTGTGCTTGGCACCAGCTAGGGCCGTCTAATACTTGCCACATGGAGAACCATTTGTGTGCAGTTCGTTTTGAGTATGTTTTTTTACACGCTTTGCAGATTCATCTTCTGTTCAGCTTTTTTAAAAATATACATAGATTATTATTATATTATATTTCTCATTTGTATCCCAGCTGTGTTTTTTTTATTTTTAATTCTGTTGTTTTTACTTTTTTCTTAAAGCAATTGGACCTTCACTCGTGCCCAAAGCCGATCGTCTTCATCCTCCACTCCTTCCTGTCTGCTAAGATCTCCCGCCTGGGTTTGGTAGCTTGATGGCGTCTCCACAAAGGGACATCCAACCTTCTTTAAAAACAGAACTCCACCTTGTCTGTCCGCCTATCTGCAGCCTGCATGCAGTAAAACCACCTCAAACTACTTCAGTCGGAAACCCAAGCTGAGCGAATGTAGCCTCTATCTGGAAATCAAACTTTGTATGGGGTCTCCAACTCTATGTTTAAAGGGGGAAAAAAAGAGATCAAAGTAAAAACGTGCTCTTAACAGATTCTCTGTAAGGGCTGCATGGACTGAAATGTCGATTGAAGAAACACAGAGGAGAGTTCAGACTGGCCTAGATACAGAAGGATGACATGAGGACATATGAAAAGGAGAATATCGGGCATTGCTGTCACGTTCGGATTTGGAAGGATTGTCCACGTGTAGCGGGCCTGGGATGAATTTACTTTCCATTCAATCAAAATATCAGGCGAACTGCCTTCCATTTACCAATTAAATAATTTATTTACCATTAGCTCTGAAAGGACATTCTGAATTTCACTTGTCATTTTTCTTCCACAAACACTTGACACACTGTGGAAAAACTTTGCGCATTTGTCTTTATTAGCGTCCCCTGAGATGTCTCGCTAGCAGTGTCGGCATTCATCATCGGAGCTCGTCGCCACAGTCCGCGCCTCGGATTCCCACAGCGTGACAGCTCATTCAGATTCAAAATGTCACTGTATTCTTTTAACACACTGCACACAATAAGCGTCTGGTGGCCCAGTATTTGAGCTGACAGTGATCTGACAGTTAAATTAGCCTTACATGCATGGAGTTTTATGTTCAGGGGGTAAGGATGCGTTTGATTAAATTATCCCTGATAGTACTACTGCGAAATAAGATATGTAGAGTATTTTGGAAAATCTATTTTGAGCAGATAATTTAAAGCAGCAGTTTAATCTTTTCGGTAAATCTTCTCATTGATGCTCTTGCTGAAAGATGGATGACTGCTATAAGCACTTGCGACCACTTTATTAGGAACTACTAATGCGTTTAAATACAAAAGCTCTGCCAGAATCGTGTCCTCTCATGAAGTCGCGTTTTCAGTTTCGGTACCTTTTTGAGCCCTTCATGTGTCCCAGTGGTGTTGGTACATTTCAGTACAGTGCTGTCCAACGCACACCAGATGACCTCGTTCAGGAAAATAAACTAAAAGTCAGAATGTGGAAACAGCGCGACATATTAAACCCCAAAGATGACGTTTAAAGCATGAATTTGCACCATTAACCACAGGTTTCTTACCAATAGCTAATTGTTTACTTTCTTCTGCCATCCTCTTCTTTATGTTAACAACTCAGTAAGTAGGGTACAAATATTTGAGTAGATTTTTTTAGATTTAACGTTTTTGGTGATTTTCTGAGTAGTATTCCAGCACAGCACGAACAGCTAGCCTGGTTCTTCTTCATTTAGTCTTTACTCTGATAGTAAGTGGATTTTGTTATCTTTGGGCTGAGACTTTGCCTGAAAACAGTTCATCTTAAATTTACATATTAACTTTTTTTGTAAAAAAAAAAAAAAAATTCCCACAAAATGGCATTGGAGAAAATGTTACCAGTTGCTAAATGGACCTTGTGGTTAAAATGATTTAGTCTGAAAAGACTGCAGCTGAGAACTCAGCTGGCATGCAAACTGTGTAAAACAATAACTTGATGTCTTCACACAATAAATCCATGATATGTGTTAATAAGTCAGCTTGAGAGCCTTTGGACAGATCTGGGGTAGCTGTTTCCTCATTCCACTCTAAGCTGCGGTCTGTGGCCTTATGTTTAAATGACTGAGTGAGCCTTCTCATTTACATTTTTTTAACAAACTGAGTCAAAATACATCTCAAGGGTTCAAACAATCTCAGTAAGAGTACCCAGTCTGATCAGATGTGATGTTGTTTTGCTCCTTTCGTTTTAATTCCATGGCCGACAATTTCCCAACACGTCTCTCTCTACATCACAAACTGCAACCCGATCAGGTAAATACCTGCCATGTGTAATTCTAGTGATTCTTAGTATATGCATTGAAACGTTACCCAATACTTCCCGTCACGTACTGTTTGTCAAAAAAGAAAAAAAACAAGTTGGTATCACGGTCTTCAATCCTGCTTTAGTCCTGCAGCCGCCACACAGCTCATTATTCTTTTAGATGTCATGCAGCAGATCAACTCTGTACGCCGCTCTCTCTCTCTCTCTCTGACAGGCTGGCTGCCGGCTCTTTTCTCGTGCCTTTAAACATCTGAAGAAAGTAAATATTTGAATTATAAAAGAAGTGAATCAGAGATCACAGGGTGAGCATGAAAAAGCGTGACTTCTATGATGGCTGTTAAAAGTGTGGTATTTTTGTGTTTGCGTTCTTTATATTAAAAACAAACTGAAATATTTCCACTGGTCATTTACACACACACACAAACACGCACACACACTGTGATTGTAATCCTGCTACACTCTAGAAGAAACCTCTGTTGTACTGATGGTAAAAGAGACACTGTAACACCTCAATAATCCAGCACTTACTGATAATGCCAAACAGCGAGAAGCTCTTTGACTAAAGGATGCTTTGATATGTAGAATACTCTGATGCCTTCGGCAGCTACTGTACTGTCACTCACAATGAAAAGCTTAGTTTTTAATTCAAACTGTGCACATAAATCATGTATTTAACAACAGAGTGAGTTTGTTTTCATTGTCTTCCTTTGTGATTTACTCATTGCTCATTGACGCTGAGGACCAATCAACACTATTGCCATGTTAAAATGTAAATTAAATCTGTTGATAATATTGGCTTTCAGCTCATTTTTATTTATGATGTTATGATGGAACTCGAATCGTCTCTTCCTGCAGCTTCGGGCTCAAGCTGAGCACAACGCTACCTGTAAACATTTTTTCTGCAGTGCAGCGAAAACCAAGTTTTACTTTAGCAGAGAGTTGGGATGAATAGCAGCTTGCTAAATTACAGTGTGTTAGTGGCAGATCAGCTTTATTTACATAGTGTTTTATTGGCTATTGCAGCAAATAGGATTAATGGTGCAGTTGAGTTGTGTGTTTCACTTAAAAGGGCCATAACTCTTGACACTGAATACTTGAATCCTAGGTGATGAGTTAGCATCCTTTCTCTCTTCCTCCTCCACACACACACACACACACACACACGCAGATGGACTGACGCGTCTGTGTTTCCGAGGCTGACGTGTTGCGACCTGAAACAAAGTAATAACTCTCAACATTGTTTACTAGCCGACATCCTTTGCCAGTAAATTTTCCCACCTCTCCACAGCTCCTTCTGTTTATCTGCGTTCCCCTTCTGTTCGAGCTGATATTGAACTCAGAAGTCAGACTCTCAGCAGGACACCAAATGTCTGCAGATAGTAACGGTTGCATCATATGAAAGAAAATCACTTCTCCACAGGTCAGCTTTCCCACTGAGACGCACACAAGGCTGTGTTTGTGGCAAGCTGAATACCTGAAAACGCACACAAACGGACCGACGGAGTTTATGTTGAAATTTTGTGCACGCACCAAACCAAACAAACGTGAACGCTCGCGTGTGCCCAGCCTTCTCGCGGAGAGAGAATAAGAGAATGGACTGTATTGAGTGAGGCTTTCAGCTTTTTCATTTTAAGGGCTTGGCAAAGTGCCAAATCAATTAGCAATCAGTCATAAACTGTGTGTCTGTTTGTGTGCGAGAGCTGCCCCAAGTTGTGTTTTTGTGCACACAGTAGCTACCTCTCTCAGCAGATTGCACATGCATTCCACTAAAGTTGTTTTTAATGTGTGTGTGTGGGTGGAGGGGGCGTGAAGGGGATCTGAATGAATAGCTTTTCTCTTGGCTGAGCGTCTTGTTGCATTCCTCAACTGTGGCAGGTCCTCACAGGTCCTGGGTCTCTTACGTGTGCGTGTTTGCATGTATTTGCATTTGACTGCATGCAAGTGTGTAACCTGCAAAACTGTTGCAAGTTTGTGTGAGTTAGAATCAAGATTGGTGGAGGAACAGAACAGGGCATGTAAGATGAAGAAAAGCAGGCACGCAAAAGGCTAAAGTCAATAATCGACTTATACATTTATGAGGTGAAATCTCTGGATGGAAACTTAAACTTTTATATGGGTCCTTACTTTAATAACATTAAAGAAGTACAGTCAGGCTGAATGGCATGTAAAGCAAAAAAGTCATTGTCCAGAGGGACAACGAATGGTGTGATCCAGACAGCAGAATGCTTGAATAGACCGCATGTTTCACTCTAACTAAACAAACTCAGCTAAAATATTTGATTCTTATTTAACTACTATAGAAAAAAAAGAATAACCCAAGTTTGCAGGTACACTAAATCTGTCATGGTGTGCTTCATGAATTTCACAGTGCAGTTTACACTTTGTTGCCTTCACTATTGCACGGGGCTCCACACATTCACAGTGCCCTGGAATCGCTATGCGTTTATGTTGCAGATAACACTCGAAGGTAACCACATTGCATTATGTTAAGTTGATATGACAAGTAATCCTTGTTTGCATTAACAGCATGCATAATGCAAAGTTAGCATTAATTTAAAGCCATTTAAATGTAATTGTAATAGTTTCTCTTTTTAAAAGGTACATTCAGGTATCTTTTTAGTTTATTTATTAGAAAATTAAAATATTTTACTTGGAATTGTACAGTAATTAATGTATGTGCTGACTATTATTGCCGCTTTGTCTCTTAAAGCTCCCACAATAAGAGTCATCATGATCCAAAAACCCCAAAAGTTTAACAACTTAAAATTCTATGAAAAGTTTCTAATTGGTGATTGGTTCAGTGTTTGTGTGATGCTTCCCTTCAGGTCTTAGTACTGGATTTCAATTGGTATCAGAACACCAAACTATTTCAAAAAGTAAAGATAAAAATTACAACATAGATTACGACACAATGCCACTATAAAACTTACTTGTGTATCATTATTTGTAGCATTTGTAATGCACCTCCTAAGTCTGTGTCCTGACTATCTCATATGCACTGGGCAGAAATCCTGAGTGCTCCAAAAAGAAATAAAACAAAACAATATGATTTCTCCATATTTTAGTCATGCTCTCTCTGCAGTAATAAATACTTGATCATTGCAGGATTAAGCAGGTGTAAAGTGGTTGTAAACGTGCCACTCAGTGTGTTTTCATGATTTAGGCTGAAAATTGACTACTGTAGTATTTTACAAATTCTTTGTAAGCTATATGCAATAATGTCACGAAGGCTGTCGGGGGAGGGGGATGTATTGAACTGTTGAAGGTGATCCTCAAGTGCGATGTGAAGGATGGGATTGCGCTCAGTGGAATTGTCAGTGCTTTCATTACCAAGAAGTACCTCAACAGGAGCTCCTATGAGTGTGTGTTTGATGAGTTGTTGAGTCCCTAAGGACATTACTGCTTTGTACATTTGTCAGAGTGCATTAGACAACAGTAATGGGGTCAAAATCACATCTGCTTTTTTTCTTTAAATCATATGCTGTTAAAATGCCCCACATTAGTTTCTATATTTCCTTTAAACATAGGTGGATCACAGGTTTAGGAAAAGTAGGGGATGTAATGCCATATTCAGAAAAGTGAAACTGTATCCATGTCCTGGAGCTATATCTGGGAGGGAGAGCTCCCGGGCTCGACATGCACAGTTTACACCAACAATATGGGGTGGCTGTAGCTCGGGGAGTAGAGCAGGTCATCTACTGATCAGTCCCTCCGATCTGCATGTCTGCATGCAAGATACTAACCTTAAATTGCTCTCTGATGCATCCATCAGAGTATGAATGTGTATGAATGGTAGTTAGGAAGCACTAAGAAGACAGTGCTTGTGTGATTGGGTGAATGCAGCATTTTTTATAGAGTACTTGAGTACTCTGGAAGAGTAGAAAAGTGCTATATAAGAATCAGTCCATTTACCAACATTGTTTTGCTGCTCCCTAGATCGGGGACAGACATCGGTACTGGGCGCTGTGTGACCTTGATGCCAGAAAAAGCAGGAACCTGGTCACAGATCAATCTTAGGAATGTTGAATTTTAATGATCAGAAAGTGAAGAGCAACCGCTTTTCATGTCTTGAAAATGTCTTTTTTTTGGCTGGTGTCCAACTAAAGTTATGTGAGAACTGATAACTCAAGGACTGGATCTGGTTACCGATGTGTTTTAAATGAGGCAGTGCAAGAATGGCTGTGAGACAAAAGAACACTTTGTAGGCATTGCAAGAGAAGAAAAACTGGGTCATCTCCTCACCCTCTCCCTATTATTATCTGTAAATAGACAAGAGGAGGATGAGTAACCTTCTCAGCAACATGCACATCCTGTCCACAAACACAGGAAAGCACACCGTCTATCAGCATCAGACAGATAGAGAGCATGTTTCTGAGATAATGCCGCAGTGACCCTCTCTCTTAAGGAGGGCTCTTCTTCAAGGTCTGCAACTGCAAAAACATCCGCCTCCATGTAACCTATACACATGCACGCCTTCAACTCATGAAACTATGTGCTCCAATCGACTGTACACAACCTTTCTCTGTTTTTGGCAGCAAAGGAGAGACACTCCATCTACCCGCCCCCTTTGCACTGCATATCATATTTGAACTTGGAGAGAAAGTGCCAGTCTCTGGGAATGTGATGACAAACAAAAAAAGACGAGGGGTGATGAAGGGATGCATGCGAGTTAGACAAAGTAGTGTTTCAGGATGCCACAGCCAAGTGCCCCTGAATGCACATCATCTCCATCACATGCAAACACACACACACATTAGACGCTCTGTGTCCTCCTCTGTACCTTAAACCTGCACAGAAGCACAGGGTAAGCGTGTGCTTTGCTTTCTTGAGCACTCAAATGGATCCCAATGGTACAGCGTGCTGTCACAAAATAGGACCAACAGGGGTTTGATGCTGTGATAATCCTGTCTACTTCAAACTAGTCATTATATCATTTTATACCCAGAGGGCTACTTCAGCTGAACCTGTGCTGTGTAACAAAATATCCTGTGGACAATCAGGGAACTCGATGATGCACGGGGTGCATGCAAAATCCATGCCAACGACCCAGAGGAGGCGTGCCCAAGCTCTATTTTGCTCATTTATCAGTATTATGCGTCATGTGACACATTAAAAAGCAAACCATTAAACTCTTTTTGTGACAAAGACAAGGCCGAGTGCAGTAACATTTGTCAAAAGGAGGCTTTGGAAGCAATTCCTAATCTGGAAATATATATAACTGGTGCACCAGTGAATATCTTTATATCAGCAAAGTAATCAAATCATGATGTGTAATGTAAAAATGTTTTTCTTCAGAAGATAAACCTAAAAGAAATGAAGATGCTGGTACACATCTACCGAATGTGTGAATGTGCAACTCTGCTCTAATGGTTTTGCAATATCAGCTTTGCCAGGTAAAAACAAATGAAGCTGCTTTTAAAACATTCACAAAGACTTTTTTGTGTGTGTGTGTTTTTTTGTTATTTTCAAAATCAGCAGCCAACTCCAGCAGGACAATACACCACGCAAAAAAACAAGGGAGGAGGGGGTGAGAGAACCAAGGCATTGACCCAAAACAAGAGGACACTTTCAGAGGTCTTGTGGAGTCCATGCCCCAGTGGGTCAGGGCTGTTTGGTTAAAACGACACATCATTAAGGAGGCGACTTTGATGTTGCCGCTTATTGGTGTAAACTGATCACAGTGACAGACCGACAGCAGCAGCAATCCCACTGAAATTTAACCCGAAAATTCATAGTATAAAAGTACATCAAACATTTATAAATACATTTCTGGCTTTAGAATAATGGAACCCTCAGCAAGTCAAACATGGTCATTCTTAAAATCAGTGCACCTCCTCGACCCTCCTCCCTTTTCTGACGATTTCAGCCTTGTTTTCCTTTTAACACAGTCTGTGGCCTTTACTAATGATGGTGATAATCATGCTGAGATAGAAACTCAAAACTGAGACATAAAACTTGTTTTATGTTTCTTTAAGTTTCGCCTGATAAAAGGTGCCTGATTGGTTTAAGTCTCAGCGAACATCAATCGGACTCTTCTGAAGACCGCTTTCATTAGACCAATCACTCAGATTCCTACTTCTCATCTTGAATACAGAGCAGGCTTTAGTGATGTTTATTGAATGTCAAATAATTCATACTCTAAAGAATATGATTAAGCAAAGAGATGTCTTTGAGCTTTTTCTTCTAGTTTACTCCCTTTAGCTTCAACACAGGAAATCATCTATTCCATCTAAGCCGATCCCCTTTGTCACAAATCAACTGTTATGTTCCCCCTAAAAGGGTCCAGGTGATGAGGCAAAGTAACAAAAAGTGTCTGGGTCGGAAAAAGGAGACAAGGAGGCAAAAGGGTTAAATTAAAGAGTTTTATTACTGCTTTAATTAAAAGCTCAACTAAAAGAGACAGACAAGCCGTTATCACCATTTAAAGAAAAACAAAACTCAAGCGCCGGTCAGAAAACTAAAAAGTCAAAAAGGGATTGGTGACCAAACACTCCTCTCCACCGAGCAGGAGCAAACAATCACTGGACGCAGCTCACTATTTGCAGCCACTCACATGGCACTCTGGCACCAGAGGTCACCTTTCTCTGCCCTTAAATACCTTCTTAATTGCCGATGGGAATCAGCTGTGCAAAAAAAGAAAGGTGGCACCTAAGGCAGGAGAGATAGTACACACCCACACCCACACCCACACGGACATGGACAATTTCAGGAGGAGGCCTTGCCAGGGCCGTGACACAACTCTGACACTCGTCTTCTCCCGCCCCACCCTGCATGCACTCTCTTCTTCACCTGTGTAGTGCACTGTCTGTTGGAAGAAACATGCCAGTTACTTAAACTCATCTACCCTCACTACCTCTACTCTTTGCATCTTCACTATCATTTACATAATGTATTCTGTCTTGCTTCTACTAGCTTTCATTCCTCATCTCTCCAGAGCATACCTCCACCTCTCCAGGCTCTCTTTTACCTCACTACAGGTCATAATGTCATCTACAAACATCACAGTCCACAGAGAATCTTGGTTGACCCCACCTGTTAACATGTCCATCACTACTACAAATTAGAGCCAATCTCAGATGTATTCCCACCACCATCATGAACCCGCCTGTCACTCCTACTACTGTCTTCATACATATACAGTACCACAGATCCTCTCTTGGCACCTTATCATATGCTTTCTCTAGGTCTACAAAGACACATCTCCTGTATTCTCCATCAACACTCTCAAAGCAAACAGCACATCTGTAGATCTCTCTTAGTATGAAACCATACTGCTGCTAACTGATCTTCATTAATGAGCTCCTTAAGAAGTGCTTCTTTCATCTTCTTAACACACTCTCTTCACTTAAATACTTTTCAGTCTCTATCCTTAACCACAGTAACCTACTGCCCATTATCTCTAGCTCAATCTCTTTGTATAGTCAGTCAATGCGAGATCTTTTCTCCTTCCTCAGTGTCCAGCGTCACATACAACTCACACCAGGCCTTTCCCGCCTCTCTTTGTCGTATGCCTCCCAGACTTCCTGCCTACTTTCTTCAGCTCTCCGACTATCCCACTTTTTCTCTGCCAAGCGCATTCCTTTAAAAATAGATGTCTTTCAGCAGTCTGTCATTTATAGCATTAAGATGTCTGGTCATGGTCGGTCTACTCCAGTACTGTTTTGGTACAGATTATGTCTGGCTGTGTGGAGTGGACACAATCAAGATTGTAATTTCAGCTAATGGCACCTCACTTTCATCAAGTCTCATAAAACATCTGGTGAAATGCATTTTTAAATGGCTGTTTTTGCCAGGGAAATGAGCACTGTCACACACTGATGCACCCATTTAAAATCAGCCACCTACTTCTACTGACATACACAAACACTTTGTCTGTCACTGTGGCCTTTTATGGTCTCTTCTTCACTAATTACTGCTCTATAAAATGTTCAAAGCAAGTCATGTCAGCCGGCTTCTCTTGCAACCTGTTTTCTTTCAACCATCACATAACAGTTCAGCTACAAGTACAGAGACTCACTCCTCAGTTGAGTGATTTTCATACAGGTCAAACAAATCCTTCTGTCGCAGTGTAGAAGTTTATAAAGTTTACCAGTTAGTTACTAGGACTCCAGATCCACTGCACTGTGTGTAATTTACTGTCACGGACTTTTTTTATGTTTAGATTTTTCACAGGACTTCATAGTATTTCAGCATTTACTGGTTTCACATGATTTAAGAGGGTAAGTAGTAACCAAGTGCACTTCATTGGTCATCAGCAAGTGAGGGCACATACAAAGGCAGACATTTTGGCCATTTGCTGTTCTGGAGCATTTAGACGTTTGTGGTAACACAATGCCACAATCTTCTCAGGAGATGCTGTCTGAGCAAATTCACCCAAAAACCAAACCATGTAAAGCTCAGAGAAACTGCAAAAGGCTCAAGAGCCACTCAAACTCTACAAGCCTCAGTTGGCATGTTAAAGTTCATGACTCCACAATTAGTGAAAGGCTGAAGAAGTACAATTTGCTTGGAAGGAAAGTGTCTTCTCTCTAAACAGGTTTTCAAAGTTGCATCTGACCACAGGACGTTTGGAACAATGTCCTTCAGACAGACGTGACCAAAGGGGAGATGTTTGGCCATAATGCACAGCACCACATTTGGTGAAAAATAAATAACATATCATAAACTGTCAGCATGGTGATGGAGGGGTGATGGCTTGGGCTTGCTTTGCAGCCACAGGAACTGGGCACCTTGTAGCTTTTATTATATGGAAGAGTTCACGACAGACCATTCAACCGGGCAATGATGCAAAAGACAAAAGAAAGAATGAATCAAGGTGTTGCAATGGCCAGTCAAAGTCCAGACATCAACCTGACTGAAATGCTGCGGCGTGGCCTTCAGATAGCTGCGCATAAACAAATGCTTGCAAACCTCAATGAACTCAAGCAACGCTATAAAGAAGAGCAGACCAAAATTTCTTCACAACCACGTGAGAGATGAAAATTATTTCCCGCACCAGTTTATCAAGTTATTGCTGATAAAGGTGGGTCTACAAGCTAGTAAATCACTGGAAAAAGCTGAGGTCACTTGCACATTTATTACGGGATATTTTTTAATTTAAAAAAGCACGGGAAGGTAAAGTCTTTGTGCTGATTGTATTATTGAGAAGATGGATTATCATAGACTTGCCTATTAGGAAATTGGTGTAGGATGTAGATCAGATTTAGCTCATAATCTGCAACATTTCACTCGCACATTAACAGTAGAGGGCTGAAATCATTTATACTGCAGGTTGTTTTAATATTACACCATTTAGACGTAAGCAGACCTCTCATCCCTCTTTTTTTTATAAATCTGCTTCAGCCTATTTGTTCACATCTTTTTTCTTTGCTTTCATTTTTGAAGTTCCTGGAACAAGAACATCCCATGGCCATTAAAAATATTTATTTTATATGTTGCAACAACAGATGGCCAACTCATTTAATCTTTGCTGCATTTATTTAATGTTCCAACAGAACAAGCCTGTAAATCATTTATAGTCCCAAAATCTAAACCAAGACCACAGCAACACATTAGATTTTGTAGATGTAATATCTTTTTGCTCCAGAGAAATTCAGTTTTGTTTCTGTGCTCTTTGAAAAGTATCTGACATCATCTTGTGACATACATATGTACAAGAGAACAGGTTGTGGTCTTCACACTGGGAGTCTAGGCCAAGCTTCCTTTATCACGTAATCCCAAGGACTAATGATAAGTCAGTATTTAGTGCCTCGATCTCTGCACAGCTACAGCACAGCTTTTCCTTGTCTGGTCATTTTTCCTCCACGCAGCTTGTGTGACGCAGATGTAGGAGGGATGGCGTAAACTGCTATATCTTTTTTTTTACTTGATCCATGCACAAGTAGTACATGTCGATAATACAAATGTATCATCTACATGTTCTAGTTGATACTCGCAGTACTGATACATACTGATGGTCCCACATTCATTCTGTTCCCACAAACAAATATCTATGCACAGCACATCTCCCTGATATGAAAATTAGTGTACTGGTCTTGATAGGGTACCAGGTGAAATATGTGCAACATTTTCTGTTGAATTATGGCAATGATAGCATCATCTCAGGCTCGCCACCGTTTCTCACAGCACTGTCCAGGCAGTGGACCGGAGGTCAGTTACAACGGGAAAAATGTAGTCCTGAAAAATAAATCTGCAAATAACTAGATCCCATAAATCTGTAGCTTGTAGAACCACCTTCAGCAGCAATAACTTGAATTAATCACTTTCTGTATGACTTTTTTGTAGAGAAAGCGATTGTGTCAGATCACTGTGGAAGAATTTTGAACAAAATTATCTTCTTTATAAAGATAATTTAGTTCATTGAAGTTTGCAGGCTCTCTTCATGACCCACCAAGTATTTCAGCCAGGTTGAGGTCTGGGCTTTGGATCAATGCAACACCTTGATTTTCCTCTTTCAGCCATTCTTTTATAACATCGTCCTGTTGCATGATCCAATCTCAGCCTAGCTTCAGCTGTCAGACAGGTGACCTCAGCAGTCATCATGGTCGACTCAATGACTGCAAAGCGCTCAGGTCCTTTTGCTCCAAAACTAGCCCAAATCATGATGATTTAGTACTGATGTGCTATTGGCTTTTCACCAGAGTGGCTCTGAGTCCAAACAACTTGATCAAATTATTTCTGTAACAGTACATGAGCCTTCCACACCATATTTGGCCTAGCAGGAGTCTGCTTCTCATGCACAGCAATAAAGCTGTGTATAGTCATCTTGTTCCACCGGGTAAACTAATACCCAGACAAAGATCATCACAGAAAAAGATGTTTTGCATGTTAATTTGGGAATCAGAAACCTGCGGTCAGCTTGTCTTACGGGGAAAAAGTAATTGTGCTACCAGTTGTGAAAACCTGGCTGTGAGTAGTTTTCTTTACAAGGATGGTGATATTGCAGCAGTATTTACCTGATGTGTTTGAAATCAAACCAGACTACTACAAGCTGGACTGTCAGTTATAATTAACACAGAATATTTTGGTCCACTGCTGTTGGCTTTGTTTTTGCCGTCTGCACAAAGGCTACCATCCAGAATGGGACGACATCATCATCATCATCATCATCATCTTTTATTGGAAGACAACACAAACTGCAAAGCTTATTGTATATTGTTCTCACACAGACACAGTCTCTTTCCTGGTGGTTAAAGTGCTCCAAAAATATGATCAAATGCATTTATTGTGTTAAAAAGGAAAATACAAAAAAAAAAATTATACATTCATAAAGGCAAATAAAAAAACTTATCAACAACTGTAATTTAGAACTGTTGTGAAGGGTTAGAAAACTGCTACAGAGAAAAGACATCTTCATCCTGAAGCCGGCATCTAAAGCCCTTGTGGCTTCTCAGCAGCTGCAGGAGGAGCAGAGTGTATGTGTATGTAGATATGAGTGTTTTTCTGTTCTTGGCTCTGGAGCAGCAGGAGTATATGAGGGTGGATGAGCACAAAACCAGGCACAAACAAAAGCTTAAAACGACAGGCTGCTATAGGGGATCCTGAAAAATGAAGGAAAACCAAATTAAATAAAGGATTAAGTTGATTAAAACAGACTTAATGTAACAATTAGAGAACCAATTTGGAAAGGCTTAGGAAGTCCAAATGTTCTCATGAATGTTAAAAAAAAAAAAAAAAGACACCAGAGAAAATTGACTTTTTGAGTCAAATTCTTCTCACCAACCTGATTTATTATCATCGTTACTGTTTTGAGGTTTTCTCCAATACCCAGTCAATGACCTGCAACAGAAAAATGTGATTATAAACGTGACTAGAAAAACTAAACCAGAGAGAGAGAAAATAATGTTTGTAGCGTTACCTGCTTAACATTGCTACTTGCTGCCTTCCTCATCTCATCATGCAAACCCCGAGATGTCTTCAGATCCTGGGAAAAAGCATCAACAAAAGTCCGTATAAGATCATTTCCAGCTTGTACTGCACGGTGGATTAAAAACTGTATTTTTCTGAGTTCATAATATCATTCATTTTGACAAGATCTCCAACACCACTGGCTGAAATGTACCCTGAAACCATGACAGAGCTTTCTCTGTGATGCAAACACTCAGTGTTGGACCTCTCTCCTGACCTCCTCTCTACATATTTATTGACGAATTGACCCAAAAGTTCTAGTTTGGATTCTTCACTCTGTAAAACCTGTTGCCACTGATTTTCAGCCCAGTCCTTGTGTGATTTGGAATACCTCATCCCTTTGTTATGAATGGCTTTCGTGACAGCCAGCCTTCCACTGAAACCATTGCTGATGGGGCTTCAGTGAACAGCAGATGGATCAACTGAAGGGCCAGATGCATCTCTCAGGTCGTGTTTTAGGTCTTTGCTGGATTTGTTTCCTTTTTCTTAATGATATGTCTTACAGATCCTGTTTTTAGGTCTCTTCTTTTGTCCTTCACTTGCTCAGTTTCCTCAAGTTTTTTAAGGAAAAACAGTAAGACATGTTGAGATATGCCATATTTTCAGCCAATAGCTTTTTAGGAATCGGCTTGTTAGTGCAAAAATAATATTTTATGTCTGTCAAACTGTGTTCTCTTTGGCATTTTTCTCTCTTTTCTTTAGACTCGAGTAAAGAAATGGGAACACATTACATATTTGTGACAGGCTGCTAGTAACAAAGTATTTAAAAATAGAATTTAAAATTGGTTCTTTATCAAGTTGTCTGTTATATGTAGACAACGCTTGTTCATCCCTACAGTCAGGGGATTTTTTTAATGCTTGAATGATTCACAGGTCAGTGTGAAGTGGCTTAACAAACAAAAAACATTCCTCTGAGGACTGGACTGAAAGTGAGTGAAAAAGCAGCCAAATGGCCAAAAAAACCTCTGAAAACCTGGAAAATTATTGCTTTAAGTAAGACTGGCTCACTGGAAGCAAAATATAAAGAAATTAGAGGGAGCTCAAGACTTTTACACAGCGCTGTAAACTCAGCTTCCCTGTAGTGCCGAGCAGTTCATACAAAACAAAAAGGCAGAAAATCCCGAAATTAACATTGACTTATAGCTATTTAAGTAAAGGATTTGAAACAAAAGCAGCTGATTAAGAAACACAAGGAAGCAGAACGAAATTAGAAATGAAAAAGTGGGCAGTGACAAAAAAAACAACAAAAAAAAAGGCTTTCTAAAGGTTTCAGTTACTGGCATAATTTGTAAGAAGGATATAAAACAAAACACAAGTCCTGAAATCACACATAATACAAATAATGAAACTGTCAAACAAAAGCACAACATTGACTCTGAGAGGGCAGTAAAAAGACAAACCTTGAGATAAAATTTCGAGATATCAAACAGTCTTTTGCTGCAAGCCTCAAAGCAGTCATGCTCAGCAGTGATCCCATGGTGTTTGAGTGTTTTAGCTACTACCTCCTGCAACATCTGAGGACACAGACAAGACAAGATAGACACACTTTTGTATTAGTACAAGCAAAAACATTAAATCTAGTTTTGTTTATTCCCTAACCACCGAACGCAAGCCTGGTTCAGAGAAACTAAATTTAGCAAAGCTCCCTTTTTGCAAAAACCGACGCATGTCAAAATGTCTCGACTTTGGAGGATGTCCTTGCATGAAAACGCATGATTTTACATTCGCAGCGTGGAGAAGAGAACATACAAATATTTCACCGCTAATGGCGACAGGATAAAAAAAAACACACACACACACACACATTCCTGAAAGAAACAGATCCTGCCTTTAATCTTGTCACAACAACTGTTCTGAGTAAACACCATAAATTATTGTGAGAAATCATTGGTACCATTTAGTCTCATGAGAGGAGTAGAAAGACAGCTTTTAATCTCTGTCCTGAATAAACTGCTATCATTATTTTTCAATAGGGCCAACTGTTCTTTCCTATGCTTGGGTTTAGATGATAAGTGTGTTTGCATAGTAGTCAGAATTAGAACAAGTCAAGGTCAGATTGCTTGCTGTAGGTGGAACAAACTAAATTGTGAAGAGGTAGGTGTGTGTTCAATTATACATGTGCATGTGTCCATTAATGTGGTATGGTGTCTCTGAATGCTGCACATAGAAGTGAAAGATAAGAAGGAAAAGTGTGTATGTGTGTTTGTGAGAATGTAGGCAGCAGGTGATACGATAACAGTATAGTTGTTAAAGTGGTTCTGCCACAACATTGTGATGCAACCCACACATTCGCAATGATTGCATGGAAAATGTTACACATTTATCTTTGCTGGAGCTGCTGCACTGTTGTTCTCTGTAATAGAGAAACTATCCCAGTTTGTCGTGTGTTTATCTATCACCATCTGTGTAGGCCAGGTGGCAATTAGGGGAATTGCATATTTACTTAAGATTTTTGTAGAAGTAAACAAATGGGTTTATTGCTAAATGGGTCGATATTACAGGAAAATTGTGGCTTATTAAGGTAAGCTCTGCTCATTAAAACTTGGCAGCATACTCAAAATGCACAAACAACCGAGTCTATGGTTACATTTTCTGTCTGGGTTACATCATTTATTTTGTTACCATTATTAAAGCACAAATGCTTTAAGAAATATTCTGTTTAAAAAATTATAAAAGTAAATATATGTTTTTTATTTTTTTTATAAAAGTACTTTCAAAATAAGATACACAAATGCTCTCACCCTGTTATGTTTCTGGGAGCGTGACTCTTTGGCAGGTTTGTCCTCGCTGTGTCCTTGATGCGTCTTCTGCTGCTGACATTTAGGTCTGTCAACACAAGCGAGAGTCGCCAAACCTGTAAAGAAATTCAAATAAGAGAAATTATTAAACAATAAGGCACTAAAGGCAACACAGTACAAGTTGGACAATGAAAATAAAATAGAGGAGATAAGTGAATAACAAAAAACAACAGGTATAGGAACTTGGAGCCTATTATAGTTAACTAAAATAAATGTTAAAAAAATTATTTAATTAACTACAAAAAAATTTGACGTAATGAAAGTAATAAGTGATTTTGTGAACTAAAACTTTTACTATAGCTTACCTCGTGAGGCATTGAGTCCACTGCTTTTAAGAACCTCTGTGTTTTTAATCTACGACCTGTATTGATGTTCCTACACTGGGTCTCTGATATATGCCATTCACATAATAATAACACATAAAAATAAAGTAATAGCTAAAAAAAAAAAATCTAAAACTAACACTGAAACTATTAAAAACTTAACAAAAACTAAACATTTTCAAACAATAAAATCAAATGAAATCGATCAAAATGAAATAAGAACAAAAACTCATTAGAAAATACAAAACTGTAACTCTGTGGTGAAGTGTCAAGTTGTATGCACGTAGATATATAATAAAGATAAAGTCCTACCAAACAGACAGAGATATTTAAACACACATTCATACTCCGTACGGGGCAACTCAGGATTCAGTATCTTGGCCAAGAACACTGGGAAAAGCAAGCAGGTTGGAGAAGTCAGGGATCGAACCTGGACCTTCGCTTTAGTAGGCGACACTGAAAAATCATCTGCTAATTTCTGAGCCACAGCTGACTTATCTGATCTTAACACCAACTTAAAAGAAAAGTCCCAAGTGCCCTTTCCTATGCAAGCTTCACTTGTTTTTCCTTTACCTGATGTCGGTCTTGTGGCCAAAGAGGAGGAACTGTTCACAGAGGAGGTGGACTGCGACCTGCTTGGTTGTCGTCGTAGAGACCTAATGGCAGGATGTGTCCCGCTGCTGCTGCTACTCTGAGAACAGAGCGAGTCACTGCTCTCTGACTTTGCCAGCCTGGATCAATCAGACAGATAGATAAAGATCCATTTAAGCTCCTCACTATCCATCCTTAATTTTATCATATCACCATGTAGCTGCAAACCAGGAGGGATATATATCATCATACCTCTTGTGAGGATAGCCTCCAACAATGTCTGCTTCCCAGGACCTGCGCTTGAGTCGTGCTACATCATGGTTCTGCAGAGTCTCGCCATCAGGCACACTTCCTGGTTCTGACATCACAGCTGGTGAGGGAGCAGGGCTGAGAGAAAAGGGGAGGGCACATGGTTCCTTGGAGCAGGTGGTTTGGGTCTCATACCGGATCAGACGAGATTGGAGCCGTACAAAGGCCTGGTCCCGATCTAAAGACTGCTGGTTATCCAGACAGAACCTACACAAAGAAAAAAATTTTTTTATAAAAAGTATATATATAAAAAGAAGCTTTGACAGTTGTAAAATAGCTGAACAGTTAATATTCTTTAGAGAAACTTACTCTATGCCGTGATAATGGGAGGCTGAAGCTTTGCTGAAAGGCAGTTCGCTGACTCTTCTGGGAGACAGGTCTTGTGTCAACTGGAAGACATTGTTACTGGGGGGGAAAAAAAGTAGAGGGTATGAATGTGAGGCATAATCAGAAAGACAAAAAGAGAGAAACTGTTATTTGTCTTGCTTCTCATTTTAATATTGCCTTCATTAAAACACATGAACAAGTCTGGCTCTCTACACACACACAGAGTTTGGTCTGACACAGCCTTTATTAACACTAACTCATTACTGCTCTGCTCCAGTATTTTTTGATTCAGCTCAATAATCTTCCTCCGAGGGTTGTAAGCTCACTGTAGAAGGTTAATGATTAAAATCAAATCCTAATTATGGCTTCGTTTAGTTTGTGTCATGTAGATCCATCCTAGAAATAAATACATATAACTGGAGCAGATGCCAGGCTATACCAGTATGTGTTTTAGCTGCAAATCAGCCTGAGATGTATGAATTTAACAGCTTAATGCAGTGAAACTGGTGAGGTGCTATTTGAAATCTGAAAAAACGATCCCACCCTCTGTTAATGACCAGCGGCTGTAGCTCCCCTGCAGGCAGACCGTCAGACGTGAAGTGTTTCAGAAGTTCTTTGGCATCGAGTAAAGTAGAAGAGCCTCTCTGACTGTCCTTAGGACCCAGCAGACTGTCACTAGAGCCTGGACCTAACAGACCAAATCTAAGGCACAGTCACAAAAACACAAGAGGAGATCACAAAATGAGAAGATCGGACATTTTAACAGTTCAGAGTGAGCCACATACAGACATCCCATTCCTTATACCTTCTCTTCTGACGTCTCTTCTGCAAGTTTTCCACATTGTGGAGGACACTTCTCTCAGGCCAGTCAGACGGCAGTTTAGAAATGATCTGAAAACCTAAAACGAACACAACAAGTCACCCTGTTTACAGCAATTCAATTCAAAACAGTACCAGTACTCTTCGTCTCTGCTCAACGCAGAAGTGAGAGCACAGTGGTAAGAAACAGGAGTTATCCATCACTATCAAATTTTGATGAATGAGTATTCACTGCTCCTAATAGAGAATAAAGTCGGCTTTGCCGGAAAAAACAAATCGGTAACATTACACAGGCGGCATTATACACTCAACAGCCACTTTATCGGGTATTAGGATACTAGTATGGGGTTGGACTCCCTTTTGCTTTCAGAATTGCCTTAATTCTTCATGGCACAGATTCAACAAGGTGCTGGAAACATTCCTCACAGACCATACAGTTACTGCGAGTTTATCAGTTACACATACACGATGCCAAAGCCCTGTTCCTCCACATCTCATTGGAGCTCTCCCGGATTAAGATCTGATGACTGTTATGTACGATGGGCACGCTGTGGTCATAAAGGGTCGGCAACAATAATCAGGGTCTGAAATTTAAACAATGATAATCTGGGGAAAAATGTGTGATATGAAAAAAAATATCCACCACCACCAGCCTGAACCATTAACACGAGGAAGGATGGATCTATGCTTTTATGTTCATCCCAAATTCTGATCCCACTTTTTGGATGTTGCAGAAAAAAATTGAGACTCATAAAATGAGGCGATGCTTTTCCATTCTTCCCATGTTCGTGAGCAACTGCAAATTATGGCCTCAGTTTCCTGTTCATAGCTGACATGAGTGAGACACACTGTGGTCTTCTACAGCGATGTTGATATGTTGTGTGTTCAGCGATGCGGTCCTGCATACTCTGGCTGTAACGAGTGGTTGTTTGACTTACTACCAGCTTAAAGCAGCTGACAGTAACACAGCTGGCTGTGTGACATCTACAAGGCAAGAGCTGTCGCACAAACTCGAGATGGCTGTGTGGGAAAATCCAGGCAGATCTACAGTTTCTGAAATACTCTGACCACCCTATCGGACAACAACAACTAGGAAACTTTCAAAGTCACTTAAATCACCCTTCCCCTTCATTCTGATGCTCATTTTAAACTTCAGCAGTTTATCCTGACCTGTATGTTTGGTTAGTGCATGGTTGCAGTGAATTGCTTCCACTGATTAGATGTTTGCATTAACAATCCTAATAAAGTGGTCAGTGAGTGTATATTAGATGAACTAACTACATTACAAAGCAGCGCCCTTTGTCACTAAGTACACAGTGGAGTGCAGGTGATAAGTAAACTTTCATTCGATGCTCATGAACACACTAAACTTTTGGCAGTCGGGTCTCTGAACAGATCAATTTTGAGCATCCAAATAAAAGCAGGTCTTCTTTTTTTGTGTAGGGACAGGACTGCGTGTTATAGCAAGACGGGCAGAACTGTGATACATGTGGATACAGCAGGTTCACTGATGAGATGCGGGTGTTTCATACCAAGTGATAGCCTAAGGATCAAAGTGTGTTGTATGTATAAACCTAAGCCATCTGCTAGCACTTTGACAGCCCACACATTCATTCACTCCTCTAGGCGATGTACACACAAACAGAGCAGACGTATCTAATGGATTGCAGAAAAAGACATTCCAATCCCAAAAAAATAAGGATCACAAGTAACATGGAGTGATTTGCACTTAAGACTGTCTAAACCACAATTATATCATCTCTTGTGATTCTGAACCTTTCTGGTTCATACTTGACAAAATTCAAGATTATGTATATGCAAGGTCCAGGACCAGGAAAGCAGGGGTGGGGAAACCCCACGTCTCAAGGGCCGGTGTCCTGCAGGTTTTAGACTTCACCCTGGGTCAACACACCTGAATCAAAGGATTAGTTCATTACCAGGCCTCTGGAGAACTTCAACACATGTTGAGGAGGTAGTTTTGGCCAAATCAGCTGTGTTGGATCAAAGACACATCTAAAACCTGCAGGACACCAGCCCTCAAGGCCTGGAGTTCCCCCACAACCGGTATAGAATATCAAAATATGAAGGCCATGCTGTTTTAATGAGGTAGTGGCAGTTTTGCTGCAAAGATGTTGTTCTGTTGATGTTTAGCCTAATGGGTTAATATTCAGTTATGGATAAATATAAAAGATAATAATAAAAAGATGTTGTGCAGCGACAGTAAACATAATTCCAAAATAATACTGCCCCATTTATGACTTAATAACTGCTTCACATGTGGCTCTATTAGCCCCACAGCTATATATTTAAAACCAGCACTGTGGGCACGTAGCTGTAGCTGCAAGCTAAGATTTGCTTTATTACTAACAATTTATTTGCAAATTATGAGCTTGTGTTTTTTTCCAACAAATGTCGTCTTTAAAAGCACATGTAGCGAATACTGATGATCTCTGACAGGAAGAGTTTGTGCCATTATAGCAATTGTTGGAAGCAGCATCAGTTTCCTTCCTTCTGCGAGTGCTAACACTCAGAAAACTCCAGCTATATTCACAATCACTGAAGCTGCATTTAAACAGAGAATTTTACATGAGGGGTGGTGTAGAAGTCGTGGCATGTGCTTTGTATTGTATGTGTTTAATTATCTGCATATAAGAAACTTGACCAGCCTACCGTACCCGTGCAGAGAGAGAGAAAAAACAAACAAACATAACATTGTCTTGTTTTCTTAGTACATACCTGAGCTTTTTGAGACCTGATCGTCTGCCAGACAGGCAGCAGTAGTGGGCAGAGTGCAGTCAGCCTTCTTCAGATAATTCTCCCTGGCCAGATTCAGAATGACCTTTAAGTCACTGACAGGTATCGATGCTGCTCCTTTCTTTTCTAGGCACAGAAACGAAGGTAGGTTTTGACTTTGGCAATGTGATAGAAACAAAATCTGAAATGTTGCCAAACTCACAACTGGTGCAAAAATCTGGCATCAGTCTTAATGTTACATAACGAGCAGTTTGGGGATTGATTCTCCTCCAAAACAGGAATGTACTCATTTTATTTGATAGCTCCACAGGGTACATAAAATAGTAAGCGGCTATTTTTATCTCCCTAAAAGCAACTTAGTCTCAGTTAAGCTTTATAAAAGGTTTACTTAAAAAAATGGGTGATACATAAAAATAAAAAATACATGTATGTTATTAGAAAATACTAAACTTTTATTAAAAAAGCTCATTGTACTTCAGATTACTCGTCTTAAACAACAAATTACAACAGATTGTTAAGATGTGTGTACCATGGAATCTTTGAGGTTTTATTGTTGAGACAGAGAGATCCAGTTAAGAAAAAAAAACAGAAAAATAAATCCTCAAAATCCTTGGCAAACACATGCATTAGCTTACAAATTCATTACACACACAAAAAGACAGACTACAATTGTGCCATTACACACAGACTCACACACACTTCACAATAATCATTAAAACTTCCCACACTACGACTAACTTTTAGCAACTTACACGGACATGCCTTTTCCCCAATTTAATGCCAAGTCAGAATAAATTGCGATGAATTTCATTAAGGCCTGTGGTCTGTCAGGACTCTACACTCTGCTCATGGCCTTTTCATAAAAATAGCCCAACTGCTTTTTCCCGAGTCTGATGAATTTCACTCCACTTCCTTTAATCTGGCTCCCCTCTGCTGGTGTTTCACTATCTTTGCCTGCCGAAGGGACATTATGTATGTCTGTAAAATAATGATATTTCAAGAGTCTTTCAATGCACCAGCCTGTGCTGAGGGCTAGAAAGAACTGAGACTTAAAACTGATGACAGTTTGGGACGCTCTAAGTGGACTCCAGAGCTAATAAGACTCTTAGGTCCACTAAATCAACTGTATATCATCAGCCAACAGTAAAGACTCCTGTTGAACTAAACATCTTTTTTCTCAACCTGCAGGCAGAAAAAAAAAAACAAAACACATTCACAATAACTAACTATGGCACGTCAATATTTAGACTTCATTAGCTTTAAACATCTCATTTATTTAAATAGAATAGACCTTTATTGTCATTGTAGATGTACACGGAAATTATGGGTGCTCCACGCCAACTGTGCATGAGTAACAAAAAATAAATAAATATATACACATTTTTATAGCAAATAAATGGACATTTTCTAATACATTTAGAGCTTTAAGGTGTATATATCAATATATAACTTAAAGCTGGTTCACACACATTTGGCTCAGGAGGTAGAGAAGGTCATATTCCAATAGAAATATTAGTAGATAACCTCTAGGAATATTAAAGTGTCCTTTCGCAAGATACTAAACTTTAGTTGTCCTTCATGCATCATCATACCATTGAGATGCTCGGGCATAGAAAAACATCACTTGTATGAATGTGTCCAGTCTCTACTCTGCAACATGTTGCTTCTTCTTTTCCTGCTTGGGGGTTTTAAACTTTTGACTGACATATCCAACTGAGCTCACGGTGTTGTGCTGAGGGCTAACCTCTGTTATTATCATATATTTGCAAGCTAGCTATTCATAAATGCGCAAAGGAATCAGTGAAAGGTGCTGAAATCTGTCAATCTACAACAGCGTGCAAGCGTTTCCTGCAAAGCTGTAATATGCCAGACCCTCAAGTCTGCAGCTTTCACTAACTGGGTCATTCCATTAACAAACGTGCCTCCCACCCGAACCCCAAAGAAGAAGCACTATTTTATTTAAACAATGACTTAAGCATATCCAGTGAATCCAGCAGGCATGGGTTTGGGTTGAAATTTAGCATTTTTTTAAGTATTCTTATTTTTCCTCAGCATTTATGAAACTTTACCCAAAAAGTTTACCCATAAAGCACTTTTAGAAGTTTTAGGTACTGAATTTTCAGAGAACAGATAACTGTACTGGTCTATTGTGTTAGTTCTTGTTTCTGTTACTCCACACTACAGACATTAAACTGGTGCAGTTCAGCTACTGAAACTATCTGATACTGAAGTAAAAGCTGTACATAGAAACAACTGTGGTGAAAAAGGAATTTTAAAAAAGCAGTTTGAAACAAACTGTGACACTTGATTGCCTTTTTGTTTCGTTTTTTTGTTTTTTAAACGGAGATTAAATGTGTCTTATAGCCCTGAAAATGTCATATGGCTACTTCATGTACATGAGCTATAAGGGATCAAAATGCTGAAAAACGGACAACTTACAAAATGTCAAATTTAAAACCACATTCAAAAAAATGCTCATAAAATAAAATAAAATGTTGTGTAGCTTAATGAAAAATAAGATGATTCAAACAAGCCGATTCTGAGGGATCCTGTTTAACAGATTCTATATGGAATGATCCAGAACTACAGCACATTCAAACCCTTTAAATGCTGGACTTACCAAGATATTCTTGAAGTGCTAGTTTCTGAACCTGGCTCACTCTTCTCTCTCTCCTTAGCAGGTAGTCTCCTTGCTGACATGGCAGAGAGTGGAGGATGTTACCTGCAGCAGCAATCAAATAAGCATTCTATTTTATTTTAAAAATCAACAGATTCATATATTCATTTATACAAGCTGTCCGTAGCTGTGTCCCAATTCAGGGGCCGCACACTTCGGAGTACCCACCCCAAGTTCGGAAAATGAACAATACGGCCTGGAGGGGCAGCAAAATCTCTGGTGAGACACCAATGGAGATGGACTGCCCAGAAGATGCAGCCGTAACTGGGAGCATACTAAAAAGTCAGTGCTCCAAGGCTATCCCATTCCAAGTTCGGAAAACAAAGAATAAGGCCTGGAAGGGCCTTGAGCCTGGTTCTGTCATAGGTTTCTCCCATAGGGAGTTTTTCCTGTCCACTGTGGCTTAGTGCTTGCTCAGAGGGGATTGTTGGGGTTTTCTCTCCTCTATCTCTGTGCTCCTTTCTATCCCTTTTTACATCTTTTTTTTTCTTCTTTGCAAAGAAGAATAAACACAATTGACTGTATTTTTAAAGTGTCAGATCATTTTCTTTATTCAAGAATAAATTGTATAAAAACAAGAATTGGGTAATAGCTGCGTGTGTGTTTGCGTGTGTGTGATATGCATACTTTACTTGTTGGATCCAAATCCCAGAAGAAATGAAATAAAACAAGAAGAAATGGCAGAGATTTTTAAAAACTCCAGCCACGGTGGAGATTTTCGAAAACTCTGTTTTTTCATTTACACTTGGACGAGGAATACGGAGATTTAGTCACGCAACGTCAAAGGCGTGTGCCGTCTTTGACGTTAAGCTTGGGCCACGTTATCATTTACATGAGATTAATTAACAAACACAAAATTAGCTGCCTTTTCAGAAAAATACAAAAACTTTTCAGAAGTGCTTAAGGTTTAGTGAGGGCACAAAATCCTGTTTACTCTTCTCCTCCCAGGCTGCTAGACTTCTGATTGACCAACATTTCATTTTTAGCACTTACGTGTGAACGGAGATATTTTTTCAAAACTGCACGCATGGACGGGATTTTTTTTTTTTTTTTTTTTAAACGAAAATAGAAAATCTCCATTTTCAAAAACACCTGTGTATGTGTGGACGTAGCCGAAGTCAGCTGATGACTTTTAAAATCATCTTTTCCGACTGGATGATTAAACCTTTACCTGTCAGTAATGGATTCTCCCACATTTCAGTGATTCTGTGACTAAAAGATTATAAACTTTTAATATTATTTAACATTCAGATGTTTTGTGATTCTAAATTTTCTTTTGTCATTGCTCAGGGTTTGTACATTTTAAGGACGTTCAGCTGATTTCCAACTTTGAAACTTCTTCTGTGTGAACTTTAGATTTCAACAGTTCTACGCTTTAGCCTTCAGGTGAATGATTCGGCCTTTTTCAGCTCATTCAACACTCAACATTCAACAATTATTTGATTTCAGCTCAAAACAGCTGTTAACATTCACACTGCAGTTTCTTCAGAAAATGCATTTTCTAGTTAAATTTGCAACTCTGTTTGCTCCCCGAGAACTTTAATCTCACCCAGAATGATTTTTCTGGTACGTGACAAGGCGTGTAACTAGAGTTTCACAATTTTGCTCAGGTGCACGTCCCTCAGGTGTATATATGGATACTTGTATTTTCATTCAAGTCATGCTGTGTCATTGAAGCGTCTTTTATAGCCTTGCTCTGCATTTAAAAGTATCTAAATTAAAGGGAAATGTCCCCTGAAGGTTGCATAAAATGTTAACAACAACAGGAGCTCTCGAGAGGAAACATCATAGTAGGTATCTTGAATCACATTTAAAGCCCAAGAACAAAGAAGGACTTTTATAAGAAGACGATCTTTTTCGTTTAGGCAAAAAGTATATTTTTATTTTCATAGATGTTCACCCATCTGGTTATTTACAGCCTGAAAGGTCCACACAGTCTATGATCTAGAAGCATCAAGAGAACAAGCACAACAGTTCAGTGTGAAGAAGGCAGATGGGTTTAGTGAAGAAACAAATGGAGGCTTTGATAAAGAAAATCTTTGCCACCTGGATGGGCACCAGTGCTGAAGACTAAAAGCTTCCGGTACGCAGCGTAACGCGATGAACGATAACCACCTCACAGCCTCTGTGGGAGAAGCCAGAAGGGCTTCTACCCCAATCAAGCTGAGGAGCTGCTTTAAGAGAAAAGAGCACTTCAAGGGCTTTTTTCTTTCTTTTTTTTTTTAAATATTGCAGAAAACAAATTGCTGTTAGAACTTCCAAAAGTACAAATATTGAGAAAATGCTAGAGTGCTCTTTAAATGTGAATACAGTTGAATAAAATGTCCCCAAAGGGGTACGAGAAACCTGAAGAGGACATGACTAGGGCTGTACGATATAACGATATATATCGGATGACGATATAAAACCGTCTACGACGGTTAAACAATCGCGTGGCTCCGCCGTCCGCTTCTTTACTTTCCACATAAACCTTTCACAATAAAGCAGAAGATCCTGTTGAGATTTTTTAAATAAACGGAATCATCATGCAGAGTGTTTACAGGCGAGAAGCTTCAAAGAGCCGTCAGGTGATTAAAAAAACAACAACCTTATTTTTAATATCACACTCACTACACCCTAAATACCATTCCCAATGTTGTCCATCCTAATTAAACATCCAATACATCCACCTGCCCAAGAACAGCCATGTCTTAAAGCTTTTTTAAGAGACAATCATTGGGTTCACTGCAAACAGGAACTAATAACAACAAGAAGCACTCAGAGACCACAGACCTGTGCCAAGGACGCTCGTTCTCTGGGCAGTATTTACTTTGAAAGGAATTTTGTTTTGTTCAATATTGATTGTCTTTTCTTTAAGAAGTTTGTAGTGCAGATGTAAAATGTAAATGTGGGATCAGAGGTCAAATGTGACATGATATTTGGATACAAACTAAATTGTGATATTTAGAAATCCCATATGCTATTCCCTATATGCCTATGTGTTACAAACAATGTACAGTACAAACAAATAGCAGTGGGAAATAGTTCTAAATAGACTGAAGTCTGTGGGAGGTGCTCCGGGAAGGTATGGCGTGTCTGGCCCATTGCTACGAGCCATTCGATCCTTATACAACCGTTGCAAGAGCTTGGCCCACATAGCCGGCAATAAGTCAGACTCTTTCCTGGTGGGTGATGGGCTCCGCCAGGGCTGCGCTTTGTCACCAAGACTGTTCGTAATTTTTATGGACAGAGTTTCTAGGCGTGGCCAAGTGGCGGAAGGCTTTCACTTGGGTGGTCTCAGAATCTCATCTCTGCTTTTGACAGATGATGTGTTTCTGTTGGCTTCATCGAGTCATGGCCTCCAGCTTGCACTAGAACGGTTCGCAGCCAAGTGTGAAGTGGAGGGAATGAGGATCAGCACCTGAGGCCATGCTCCTCAGCCATGAAAGAGTGAAGTGCCCACTATAGGTCGGGGACAAGTTCCTGCCCCAATTGGAGGAGTTTAAGTGTCTCGGGGTCTTTTCACGAGTGATGGGAGAAGGGAGAGGGAAATTGACAGAGAGATTGGTGCTGCAGCTGCAGTGATGCAGACACCGTACTGGTCCGTCGTGGTGAAGAGAGAGCTGAGTGTAAACCCGAAGCTCTCAATTTACCGGTCATCTAAGTACCTACCCTCACCTATGTTCATGAGCTGTGGGTAGTGACCAAAAGAAAGAGATCACAGATACAAGCGGCAGAAATGAGCTTCTTCCGAAAGGTGGCTGGCCTCTTCCTTAGGGACAGAGTGAGAAATTCTGCCATCTGGGAGGGGCTCAGAGTAGGGGCGCAGCTCCTCCACATCAAACAGAGCAAGCTGAGGTGGTTCGGGCATCTGACAAGGATGCCTCCTGGGCGCTTCCTGGGGGAGGTGTTCCGGGCATGTCCCACCGGGGCAAGAGATGTGTGGGCTTCTCTGCTTGGGCTGCTGCCCCGGGACACGTCCCCGTATAAATGGAAGAAGATGGATGGATAGATAGATTGGAGTCTCTTTGTCAAATTTCTAAAAGTAAGTCATTAAGATGGCCTTAAAGATCTTGGTGGATGTAATACAAGCCATACTCTACACCACTACAAATCAAAATTTGTCTGAGTGGAGACCCACACTGTGAGAAAAGTGACAGCAAAACCTTTATAGAAACCTTTATCCAACTTATTGCTCACACCAAAATAAGCTGTTTTTAGGCATAAACTCAGGACAATGTCAATCGTACAAGATGATAAGCATAAGAAAGGGCACACTCAGACACACTCTCACTACTAAAAATGTATACTGGTTCCATGTATAGAGTGCGCTGGGGAAGACACTGGGAATTCTCCACACTGTTCCTTGCTCTATTCCCACATGGGTATAATTAGACACGACACAAACCTTGCACGAGATGGCAGGCAGGTAAAAGGCCATCTGGTATCCAATCAGACTGAGTTGAAAACTTATTATAACATGCACATCTGTTTAGTAATGCCTATTAAAGTGCAGTGCCGACGTAGATGTGTGAAAATGGCTATAGATCCTTGCCTACAAATATTTCAACATAAAATACCTGATGATGACAGAGGCTTCTCTCTCAGTAATGCGGACACAGTTGCCATGGCAGCCGCTCCATTAATTTGACTGTCTGAGTGCAGCATCCTGACCCTGCAGGCTTCACGCTCAGCGTTGTCCGAGCCCTGGACCAACAGGAAGTAGGCAGCACTCTCACCTTTGACCTCAACATCGGGCACTAAAAGAAAAGAAAGACAGGAGCATTTGGTGCTTATATCGACTGCTCTCAGAAGGTTTTTTTTTCTTCTTTTTTAATCTTTCCATTATGCTTCTCTGCAGAACTGAAAAATAGCTCACATTGTGTATGACTATCACTTTATCCTAACGTTTCTTCTCACTGCATCATTGCCAAAAATTGTTATCTTGTATATCAATTCAGCACCACTTCAAAGCTTAAATTCCCAGTGGAGAACTTTATAACCTATACCAGTATAGTCCCACTAACCAATCTACTTCCCTGCAGAACAGACAGCTCTTCTCTGTTGCTGCCAAAACGACTGTGACACTCCAGTTTTACCTGGTAAAGACTTTGGTCTCCTAGACAGAGATTCTCTCCAGCGCTGGGAGCTGAGTTGGCTGGCTGCAGGCTGTGCAATGGGAGTGATTACACAGGACAGACTGAACAAAGCTCCGACCTAGAGACAGATATACATCAGATTAGCATACACACACTCCCCAACAAACGTCACATATGATTGATATATATGATTAATCATGCAAATTCCGAATTTCTGATCTTGGAAGAGTTTCAATGTATTTAACAGGCCTCTTTAGTTCAGTGGATGTTTCTGTAGCAGACTTTCGTACACGTAGGAGCAAAGCTTAGTTGCTTGTACCTTTCCACACAGAGATCGCAGCTGGTTCAACAGAAGTTTAGCTTTCACAGACTTCCCAGACAGGCATCTGTTTGTCATTTGTGAAGGAACAGCACAAAAGTTGAGGCACAAAACTTATCAACCACCTTTCAAAGACAGAAAAAGTCTTATGACGATAAAATAATAGGGGGAAAATACATGTTTTGTTATTAACAATTTTAAAAATGCAAATTAATAGCCACGACTGTTTTGGTCTTTAACAGCTAAGCTGCTTGTGTATGACACATACTAAAATCTTACCTAATCCTGCAGCTGTTTCATTCGAGCAGGTGATGGAAGCGAAATTCATATTCTAGTTTTATTTTTACGCATTCATACAAACACACAAACACAGACTTTAAAATGAGGATACAGTTCAAACTGGGTGCTGGACACCAGGAAGCTTGGCAGGTCCGACAGATTAACCAGCTGAACCAAGTCTAAAGCTGGCGCATAGTAATGAAAAACCTGCAAATGAGTCAAGAAAAGAAACAGGAAAGACAAGATGATTAAAATATATCCTTTTTTCCCCCACACAGTACAGCCTTCACCTCCATTTATATCAGCAATGACAAACTCATTTTACACCGTGAGCCACATACAGCCCACTTAGACCAGTGAAATTACATGATAAACATGTAGAAAAGCTTCTGGTAGATCATTGCTTAGACTTCCTGTATTTAAAAATTCAAAGTATAAAATTTTCATTAATTCACAGAAAATGTCCTTGTACTTTGGTGTAATATAACTGGAAATAGAGTGGAGGTCTTTATCAATGGGAAAAGCTCCAAAATCTATGAAAATACCGTTAAAAGTTCAAACTCTGTCTACTCCTATAATTTTCCAATCCTGTCCCGTCATTGCCAGACCAATTATGGCATCCGGGCCTTATGTTTGACACCTCTGGTTTAATCCATCGTATATCCCTCATCTTAAAAAAATAATAATCCTTAAACATTTTCCAAATAAAATTCCCCTAGAATATCATAGAAAAATAACAAAACTAATAACCTGACTACTGCCTTTGTTCTATCAATGCTATATTTTGTGAGGAGAGAGAGAGAGTGACTAAATATCTGCCGACTGCGCCGCCGCTCCTGACTCCGGAGAATGTCTCGAGGCAGTCGGGGAGATTTGTGTTTGCTTTCAACTACTAAACTAGAAGACAGGCTTTTTAGGACACTTGAACTCTGACCCTGTATCTAAAAGTCACATGTCTTTTACATGGAAACTGATAGATTTTTAGGTTTTAGGTTTTGTCATGATTTATGTGCAAATACTGACAATGAGGACTTTGTAGGAGTTTAAGACTGCACACTTTAGCAGTCGCTAAACGACGTTGAGCATCATTGCTATAAATGTGAATTTGTCCGACTGTTGTGTTTTAGTTCTTGTCCCATTCTAATGTTCATCAGCTCTATTGTTCATCAGACCGCTCTGTGCTTTTTGTGAAGGCACAGAATCCTTCACTGTCTAACTATAAGCATATATTTAGCAACAACTTAGACAAAACATAGAGATGCAATCGCTGTGACTGTAACCACACCCTTATCTGATGTATGGGAAAGTGATTCATGCAAATTCTCATTTAGGTGCTGCTAAATGTAATGATGTAGCTTTTTCCGCTCTTCAAGGAAAACGAGCAGCGCTGTTGAGAAAGAAAGACGCTAGCCAACCCACAACTTCTTAACAGCTTCGGAGAAAGACGCCTCATGTGAAGCTTGAGAAAATTCAATCCTTTAAACAGAGACTAGATATGGGCATACCTAGTGGAACCCCCGAGCGTGTGACTTTGTGGTTGGGTGACTGACTTCTTACATTACATTTTTTTTTTTCCATAAAATATCACTCACCCACTCACCGTATCACATCAGTAACCACTTTTTCATATATTCAACTAACCACTGTGCATAAAGACTGTCAATAAGCTGTTCGAAAGTGGTGGGAGGAGGAAGTATAAGGTCATTTCCTGACTTACGCTGACATGGCATAAACACCTCTTGGATATAAAAAAAATCTTTGAAATTTTTCTGCTGGTTCAACAAGTTTGTGCAGCAAATATATATCAAATCACTAAAATAAAATCAAGAGGCAACAAAAAGCAAAGTGTCTACAGTAAACCTTTCGTACATTAGCCATCGAGAAGTGTTCCTGCTTGTTTGTTACTGGCAAAAACTCAAAGGAGGTCTCCACCACTTACCAACCAACTTTCACTGCAGGATAAACTGTGTGGGAGTGAGCAAAGTCTAAGGGTCTGAATGTATGAATGCTTTAAAACCCCAAAGACAATGCAATGTGAAGCCCTTTCCCTTTCTTGACAAACAGGGTTGATGCTCTCTTTAAAACGTCACTTAAAGAGATTAAATGTTGTTATTTTAATATGCTGTAGGGCAGACGGAAATGCCTGAGAAAATTCACTAATAACGTTTTTCCTGATATAGAGTACAGCTCCCTGGATGATACACTTATAGAATAGAAATGATGCGTTTACTTCCATGTTATTTGTAATAGATTTGCAATTACTTAGACAATTGGCGCTCTCTACCCAGAAACATCCAGAATATAAGGTAGGCAAAAAGTCTATGATAAGTGTAATATTACATTTTGTTCAACAATAATTTTAATGTTCCGCTATGGGAGCTCCCTTTCACTTCAACAATACGCCAGGAAGTCTTTTTTGACTGTTCATTCAAATTTGTTTTAGATGTTATAGTTTCAGTTACGTGAGGGCTCATATCAAGAAATTGAAAGTCAATTCTGTGGCCTCCCTGCTCAGTGAGTGCTAGTAATTATAATGTCACTTACTCCTGACAGCGAGTAGGTCTACCTAATAGTTTCTGTCTGAACCTAGTTTAGTGTGTTTGTCTGAGTACAAGTCACTGCACAGTCATTTATCCCAGCAGTGTGGAGATGTGATAGTTTTGCTGTCCTCAGAGCTGGGGGTTTTTAATCGTGTGCCAAAACAATCACTGCCATCTGCTTCTCTGTATAGAGATCTGATGAAACACACACACACATTCACACGCACTCCCTCTCTCACCCTCCATAGACGCATAAATAAGCAGCATGCACAGACACACAAACTCTCAAACTCTGCTTTGGTAACTGAACAATAAGTGAACACAACAACACACATACTATCTGGTGCCCAAGACAAACTCACATAGCAGACAGTGGTTACAGCAATTATACATGTATAACACAGAATATGTACTGTAATATTATAATGTTAGGACTCGTCAAATCAAGGCTATTTTTTTCTTTAACGAGTAGATCAGAGAACTTTTAAACTGTCTTCATTGCTAATCCAATGAATGTTAAAGGTACTTGGTTGTGTAAGTATAGATGGGGCCGAACCATGATGTCTAGTACAGAATACACCGTCTGGAAATGTGGTTCTTTAAACTATAGACAAGTAGCAGGACACACACATGGCCAGAGCCACAACCTCTGATTCTAAATGTTAGTTTACTGAAAGTTCATTACGTTAAAGTTCTGCTCTAAGAAATAAATAAAACTCTAAAAGGCACAACTGGTGTTGGTGCACTGGACATAAAATAAAAAATAAAGAAATATTGGTCAACATGTGTCAATTTAATTGGGACAAATATTCTCCTCAACCCGATAACATGTTAGATTTGATCTTATATGCCATGGAAATGACACTGAAAGCTGAGTTCCTATGGTGATGAACCAGATGAGCTATTAAATATTAAATATACATTCAGAAATCTTTTAGCCATTTAAAAGATTAAGACATTTATTCGGCCCGGTAGTTTGAAAGGGAAACATCTTTTGATGCAAAGTAAATGTTTTAATTTCTCCAGCATTCTTTTGTGATGAAGTAGATGACTGTTCTTGGCATACGAGAGCCAGTTCAGTTCAGCTTATCTGCAATAATGGGCTCCAAAATGCTTTTTTGGTATGAATAGTAAGCTTCAAACAGCCCTGTTCTTACCAAATCATAAGGTAGATTAATATAACTATGATTAATTGTTGTTTTCTAAGCTCGTCTGAGAGGTTTATTATATTAATCTGTGGTATTGATTTGGTAATCCAAGGTAAATCTTTTCTCAAGTTATTGCATTCAGGAGATTTTCAGAAAACTTGAACTCTGAGCTTGTCGGACGGACTTTTTGTAGACATACAGTTAAGTCCGTATATGTTTGGACACTGACAAAAGTCCTTTTTTTTCCCTTTATTGAAACATGAAACATATTCCAATTATGGACATGGACATAATGTGTAGACTCATAGCTTTAATTTGATGGTATTCACATTAAAATAGGGTGAAGGGTTTAGGAGTTTTAGTTCTTTAACGTGTGCCACCCTCTCTATAAAAGGGACCAAATGAAATTGGACAGTTGACTAAAAGGCTATTTCATGGGCAGGTGCAGGCAATTCCTTCATTATGTCATTATCAATTAATCAGATAAAATGCGTGGATTTGATTTAAGGTGTGGTGCTTGAATTTAGAAGACTTTGCTGTGAACAGACAACATGCGGTCAAAGGAGCAGGTGAAATAAGCCATCCTACAACTGCACAAACAGAGTGAACAACAGCCTCCAGGAAGTAGGCGTGTCAATATCCTAGTGTAGCATAAAGTGAAGACTGCATGAAAGTAAATATAGAGGACCATTGCAAGTCGCAAGCCACTCATAAGCCTCAAGAATACAAAAGACAGATTGAACTTTGCTAAAAACAAACAAAAAAATATCTAAAAAAGCCAGCACAAATCTGGAAAAACGTAATTGGACAAATGAAATCAAGATCAATCTCTACCAGAATGATGGCAGGAAAAAAGGCACGCAGCAGCTCATGATCCAAAGCACCCCACATCATGAGTACAACACGGCGGAGGATATGTGATGTCTTAAGCGTGCACGGCTGCCAGTGGCACTGGGACTTTAGTGTTTATTGATGATGATGATAAAAATGGAGGAAACCCAACATCTGGTGACGTCTATAAATTTAAGACTTCAGGCTGTCGTTGCCAGCAAAGGTTTTTAACCCAAGTATTAGAAATTAACATTTTATTTTCAGTTATTTAATTTGTCCCTAATCTTCTGAGCCCCTGAAATAAAGGGATTGTGTTTTAAAAAATGCTTTAGCTCCTCAGATGTTGCAAGAGGTGAGGATGCAAAATCTTGCATGTAATCTTTTTGTTCAGCCCACTGAGTTAAAGCTGAATGTCTGTTTAAATTCATTGTGGTAATGCACAGAAACAAATTTAGAAAATTAAAAAAGGTTGTCTCTATCCAAATATTTATGGACCTAACTGTACCTATGGTATCAATTTGAACCTCCTATGCCGCTTCATTCTCAAGATTTTTAGAAAAATTGTCCTTTAAACCCTGACTTTGAGGTCGGGGTCACTGAGAATCAAACTCATCCAGGATTTGGAGTGGATACACAGTACAGCACAGGCTGGTATGAATTTTATCAGCTTCACAAACATGCTCAAAACCGAGACTACCAAACTAAATCAATATATATATAAATATATATATATATGTATACAAAAAGTTATTCTTATCAACATCCCTTATAGTCATCCCTTCTGCTGATATCCCCTTCCTGCCTGCATTTTCCTCTTTTCTTATTATTTTGCAGAGTTTGTGACAAGTCTGCAACCTTTGGCCGGTGGGTGTGCAGCCCCCAGCTATTTAAAGCAGGATCATCACTGTGGGCCTTTCCAAGAAGACCAGGAATGCCCAAACCAAATGGCAATCTATCAAATAGTTCTGGAGATTTTTCACCATCACACTGTGTGCTGCATGCTGATAATGAGGCTAAAAAAAAAAAAATGCCAAAAGATTCTCAGTTTTATTTTCTCTCCATTTATATGACTGCATATTAAATACAAGCTTTGTGTCATTTCTGATAACAGTGAGCTGGAAGCAGAAGTTGTATACAGGCTGCAGTTAATACTCTGTATTAAAGTGAGTTTGGAGTGTGGGGCAAACAATAGCAGCATGTGGCTTATTAATATTTACTGATAATATCGTTAATAATAATAGTATATATCAATAAAAATAAGAGTTGTAAACACTGAGTTAAATATATTGTCAGAGTAACAAACATGACATTTATGTGAATGCCAGTTTTTTGGCATGAACTCATATCTGTCATGTATGAGTTCTGACACACGGCATTAACTGAGGCCAGAGACAGACTCAGAGTGGATGGAGACACCAAGATGAGCTGACAGCTCACCGACAGCTTCTCAGAAGCTTCTCAGCTTCTCAGCTTCTCAGTTTCAGAGACCGAGTGCTGAGTGAATGAAATAACTCCATTAAAAATACTCTCTTACAAAATATATAACTGACTGCAAAACAGAAAAAAGATTGTTTTAAAGGAAGAAGCCGTCACCACTGGCCTACCTCGATGAGATGATAAATCTTTATCTGTGTGTCATTTTCTGGTGGCAAGGTCATAACCCACATTAAAGGTTGGCAATAATTTGGCTTATAAAATACATTTGATTTATGTGACCGATGGATCATCTGTCACAGGTGGCACAGTGTGAATAAAGGGCAACCAAGATTTGACGCTTCTCATTTGGAAACAGACAGTGGTGGGGGGGGGGTTCGTTCTACTGGACAGCTTAAAGGAAGACTTGCTCTAGAGTAATACAAGCTGGGCTATTATCTGCTCTGCCAAAACTTTACCCTGAAGTTTGTACAAACACACAGAGAGTAGTGTTTTCTCAAGCTGCTTTACAATTCTCAATATAAGATATTCTCCCTGACAAAGTTTGGATCAAGTGCACACCCTACAGCGCTCTGGCAGAAGACTGCTGCTATGAGCAGCTGCTAGCAAGCTGGGAACTAAATCTTTGTTGGAGGACACAACAAGGACTAATTTCACATTCTGGAAAACAAAGTGAAAGAAAAGAGTTAACTGATTACTGAGTTGGCTGTCAAATATTTGAGCACCAGAGGATAGCCTTGTTTTTATTAACTGTGAACTCCTTCCAAAGTTAGTTTGAGGTCATCTCAAGTGAAATTCAACAAAAAGGTCCAATGATGTGGAAACTTAGGAGTCAAAGCTCACCTCAGACTGCAGTTTGTGGTCAGTGGTCGTGTGGGGAGCTTCCAAAAGACCAGACTCTGATATTCGATGCAGAGAAAAACCATCAAAGCGGAGTTCGGACACACTCTGAAGAGAAAAATAATACATTACACAATCTCACACAGTCAGTGTAAATGCAGTTAGAAACATTTGTACAACCTACAACAGAGAAATGCAAACGGTTTGGCATCGATGTATTTCAACAAATCCTACAGCTTCGGTGTTTGTCTGAATAATACTTCAAATATAACTCGGCATAGCTCTGCCCTTTAGAGTTACACGTACACAAACACATATAGAGACGTTATAACTGTATCAAATGGGAGTAAAATGGTGTTGGTTGCTCTCAGAGAAGGGTTTATTCTTTTGGGAATTTTCCTGTTTGTTTGGCTTCTCCAAACCTTGAAGCTTTTACTGACTGACTGCAGCACTGACTCATGCAGAGGGCAGCAACTCAGAAAAGGTCACTTTAGTGAAGGAGAAGCCAGAAGCCCGCCTTAGCACACCATACTTGATACTACAGTGTATGTATTGTTAGGGTCATAGAGTTTACACAAAAGACAGGCAAAGCTTCCCAGTTTTAAAAGTGAGGGCAACGCAGAAGGCCCCAAACCTGCATTCTTTCTAAGTCCTAAATAAAATTTTAAGAAAAAGGAAAGTCTGGGTGTATAAAAGCTTAGCTTAGTTATTTATTTTAATTGTTTATTGCATGACTGTTTGGCCACTGGCTGCTGGAGGGTGCTGTATGATTCGTGGTGAAATCAGTTGGTGCCCCAAAAAATGTCCTTGAGATTGTGGTTGCCCACAGGAAATACAGAACAATCAGCTTTAAACTGAAAGCTGTACCTTACCTCTGCCGCTGTTTCTACAGGCATGCAAATGATTAATGTCCACCGCACTGGTAGCAATGAAAGCGAACACAAGGAGGTTAACAATGCAGTACCGAATATATCTTTACAACCTGTTTTCATTTAGCAACTGCCAACATCCTCCAGCAACCACTCGACACTCACAAACGAGTCAGATCATTCATATTAGCAATCAGTGGCTGTAGGGGGTCCCTTGGCCCGTGTGACTGAAGCCTTGGCCCTTTATGAAAGATGACCCCCCCTCCCCTCACTAGACTGCAAGCCTGCGTTGTGCTCCTCAGGTTCTCAGATCTGCGTCTTACTTGTCACGTGCAGTTTGAAAATACCAAGATGGCGACAGCAAAATCGCTCAGCTCAACAGGGCTTCACCAAACCACGGTTGAAATGACAGATGTCATTTTTAAACGCTATATAAACCATTTACAATTTTGTTTTTTCTGTTTTTAATATTTTCAGTTAAAGAGAAGAAGCGGGGTTTTTCCAACATTAATGTCCAAACTGAAAAACATACAGTAATGCATCAAATTAAAAATAAGAAGTTCTAAAAATTTTCCCCCTATCTCAGAAACACCACACTTGTGCTTGTCACACCAACACCGCACCATCATTTTATCCATCCATCCGCTTCCGCTTATCCTTATATAAAAAAAAAAAAATTAAAAAAAATCACACACACACATACTAAAACACAAAGACACTACCGGTACTTTAAACCGTTTCAAGAAAGCTCCGATCTATATTTTCAGCTGATCAGTGTTTAAAATCATAAAATAGGACCTGAAAACCTCAGTAGGAGACATGCAAGGAAACCTCAGAGTGAAACAGATTGCTGATTCCCCCCAGAGGGCCATGAAAGAACAGCATAATATTGGCAAATACGATCCAGAGAAAGGAAAACTACTGCACCTGCCAGAGTTTTCACCTAAAGACAAATAAAACACAAGTGTGCCTGAAGTAATCTCCAGAGTAGGAACAAAACAAAAAAAATGCTGCCACATCACCTCAGCCTGGTTACTTTGATGCCAAAACACAGTTACTTTGCAGGAAAGTAGGAAATGCGTGGACCCAAGCAAATATGATGACATCTAAACATCAATGCGATGCTACGATAACCTTCACTCTTTAAAATGCTGTTCGTGAGATTAGACCCTGACTGGAGGAACCTGTTCTATATCTAAGAGCGTTGCAGAGTTGATCGCATTGATGTTGAAGTTCTTCCACATTGAATCTCGGTCTGCTTTCTTTCTAATGGCTTAGCTAGTCACTTCTTTATATCACTCAATTTATGACCTCCATAAACACTTTCCTGATGTGTTCATGGTCTCAACTGCTACTTTCACGTCTATCTGAAACAACATGATGTTCAGTTAAATGACGGGCGCAGTTAGAGTCAAAAGGATCGTAAAGTAAAGTGTGCATTATGGTGGGTCTACCTTGTGAGTGGCAAGTTGCTTCTGTATGAGCGTGACAAGGAGAAGGGAAAAAACCTGTCAAGAATATGACAGCAAAAGGAAACTTGACAAACTGAACCAAGAAGCTTTTAGACTTTTACACTTTTTAGGTGGATGCAAAAAAACACTGAGCACACATCGACACAGACAAACATTATATCCCTGACACTTTGCAGTCATTTAGTTCAGCACAAACAGACCAGCAAGCTTCTTCAACACCTGGCTTCAATAAGATCCAGTAAAGCAAAAAAAACAAACAAACAACTTGATGGGAGGGGGGTTTAATGGGTCAAAGTAGGCCAAGCTGGGCTGAACTGGCACCAGCTAGTTCAGCTCTGCCAGGCCAGCAGGATAGCGCTATTTCCCGTGACCCTTTAATGACCTCCAGTAATTTTCCAGATTCATTCAGCAGCAGTAACGGGGGACAAAGTTAGCTCATGACGTGAGGCAGAGATGGTTTGGATTTGAGCTGAGCAGGGATAGTGATGTTGTAGATGGAGCTGCCAGGCAGGAAGAAAACAGGAAGCCCTCAGAGGAGGTTCGTGGATATTGTAAGGGAGGACATGCAGAGGTTTGATGTGACAGAGGAGGATGCTAAAGGAAGGGTGAGACTGAAGCAGATGATCTGCTGTGGTGAGCACTACAGGGAGCAGGATAGAGGAAGGAGGAGATGAAGGAGAAGATTCAACAGCAGAAAGAAATGACAAACAAAATATATAAAGAAACCACATTATAAACTTGGGGTTTCTAAACTTATAAACTCTAATTGAGTAATTCACGAGAAAAGGGAATGGAAACAAACACTGAGGCGAGAATTGAAGTCTCAGAACCACAAACAGTCAAGATACAAGAGGTTCTTAAAGAAAAACCGCAGGCTATCCAGTTAGCTCTGTGCTCAAAAGAAGTGCTCGTAATAAAAAGCCCAGGTCAAAGTAAGCTGGTAAGTTCAAAAGGACACAGCTTTTTCTTAGGCCCACAACAGTAATGTGTCCAGAAATTGCACACACAGACACACAAACACAGTGGTTAAAACGATAGATGTTCATTCCCTCAACAGCCTGTACCTACCAAACAGCTTCTTTCCCTTCATCGCTCCTTTGAAACCATCAATTACACCCACATTGCTAAGTTTGGAACAATTACATCTAAGCAAGTGTATATACAGACACAAGACTTCACAGTCTTCTCTTTGGTAAGCAAAACAGCATCCACAGACACACTTTCCTAGAGGTCTCCACTTTCCTGTAGCAGACAAACAGCTGAGGTTTACAGCATCCTCAAAATCTTTATGAAAATCCTCCGTCTCAATAGTAAGCTGGCCTTTTTGGACCCCCCGCAGTTATAAACACCTGCTGATCCAGCAAAAATGACAATGTTTTGTTGTTTGTTTGTGGGGTTTCTAAGCAAAAACTTGTATCACTGGGGAGGTTATGGAATATATATGATGTATATTAAAGTTAAAATTATTGCTTAAATCTGTGCTGAGCTGTGCTGAGTTAAATAGCTTCAGCAGCTTCAGCTTTCCTAATTCTGACTGTGGTGAGGCCGTGTCCAGCAATTTCAACAGCATGATAATAACAGTAATTTGATATTTATTCAGTGATTGGACAGAAATGTTTTAAACATGCAACTCATTCATGCAACTATCCTGTGCACATATGAGAACATCATTGGTCACAATGAGCATCTTCCTGGAGCGAGTGTCTGAAAAGACAGAATTTACCGCAGCAACCCTTACCTTCTTCTCTCTGATAAGCAGGCCTCCCCTCCAGATTTCTTTGCAGTCTATACAGCTGTCCAAGTCAGCCAGCTTGACCAAATCGGCGCTGATGGAAGACGCCATTTTCTGCCATCTGAATGAAAAAAGACAAGAAACGCTAAATGAGTCTGAGTAACTATTATTCTCTGTTTCATAGCCATATACAAGCCATTTTTTCCTGTTTTCTTACTGCCTACTACAGCTCTGCAACTGTTAATCGTACATTCATGTTATACCAATGAGCCTGTCACATTTAAGATGTCTAGTTCTTTTCTACTAGGTGCTGTTTTGATGCCTTATGTTGGGCGGGGGCGAAAAAGGCCATCCCGCATCTCCTGGGATTATCTGTGTCTTCATGTTGCCAAAGTCAATCTTGTTGTTTTTATCATTAAGAGTACTTTTGCAGAAATGTTCATGCATGTGTACTCATCCATTACTTCAAGTCAGCACCTTCTTTTATTTATCCATCTAACGCCCCCTAGTGGTGAGCTAGGAGGATTTCACTGAAAATGGGTTTGTGTTGGTTCCCAGTCATCCAGGTCATGGTAGTCTTAAGAGCTTAAAAATAAAGAAAAAAATACTGGAATACTGGAAGTCACCGGAAACCCTATCATACATACTCATCGACTTCCACCGCCCACTAAAACACAAACTTGGGCTGAGCAGGACCCTACGCCACCCGGCAGAGATGGAATGAGAAGGAAGAGACGTGCAAATAAAGCTCTTAAAAACACGTGGTTATCCCAACTGGGATTTCATCAAATTACCAAAGATACACAGGAAAGAAGATCAGGCATCATCTAAGGAGAAAGACAATGACCGATGGAACAACATTGTCATTTTATGTACCAAGTTTTTTCTCCAACCACAGCACCCCTGTGCACTTCAGATCCAGCCTAGATTAGACAAAAACTGGTTCAGTCCAAGGAAAAAACAGACACAAGCTAAACAGCGTAGTTTATGCAGGACAGTGCGGTGAGGAGTGCTCAGACCTCTACACTAGAAAAACAAAACACGACACAGAAGAGCCACCTGGACAGCACACGAATGTCACTCTTTGGATGATGCCAGTGTTCACATATTGGACCGGGAAGACCAATGGGGGAGTGAACTTTTTTGCCACCTACAATGCAGTGTTAACCTCTACTCACACCTCACTTTAGGAGTCACGTGATAAGATGGGGCAAGTAGTCGCACTGGTTTCACCTTTACCCCAGGTAATGATAATGATCAGTAAGAGGGAATAGAGTGTAATGCATGTGTATTTTTCATCTTCTTACCCAAGTGTGTGCTGTGTGATGACACTGATCTTTGCAGCATGCCAGGAGGACATGTGTTTGACGGCTCCCAGCAGAGGCAGCAGGTCTTTAACTGGAGGAGACTGCTCAGCAGAGCACAGCACCAGAACATCCAGCAAGGCTTTACCTGATTGAGGAAAATAAGAAACAAAAGGACACCGCGTTTCCCTCTTTTACTTATTTATTTTTTTGGGGCTCCATCTCTTGGTAGGATGTAGCAAGGCAAGTCGTGAGCTTTTAAGAAGTAGGCAGAATCGCTTGTTATCAAATCCAAATTTGAAGAAAGCTTCAGAAGCTTGTAGTGACTCTGGCTCCTTGGGGTAGCTAAAGTGAGAGGGTAACTGTTTCTGAACTCCTGTGGAGACTTTGTGCCAAAAAACCCTCTTTAAAAAAAACAAACAAAAAGAAAAACACTTCACGAGGGAGATTTGCAAAGAAGTCAGAGAGCAGCAGTGAGCGCATATTTATGCAGTACAGCAGGCAACCTTTTCCACAAGCTTCAGCAGGCAGATTTTCAGACCAACTGCTTAAAATTTGACAGCATTCTTTTAAGTCGAGGAGTTCAGCCTCAGCAAAGAAGTTTTAATTCCTTGATTTGGCTAAGACACAATCACCCCGTGAGAAATTATTTTGTGCAGCAAACTTCCTGTTCTTTTTTTTCCCATCAGTGAAACAAGCCAATCATCGTTCTTCTTCTTAATGCAGAATGGAAGAAACTGAAGCGGTGAACTGTGCTCTAAAGGTACTCATCGAAATCAGCTGAGAAGTGCCGTGTGGAAGCGTTGTGGATTTGTGGATTAAACACCTTCAAACTAGATTTTTTTTTAAAAAGTAAAAGCCTTCTAAGATCTAAGTTAACACCTTCAAAAATGCCAGCAAATTATATAAAAATTATAAGGCGAAAGCCATATAGGTATATAAAGAAAGTAATCAATGTAAACTGGTTAACTGTACCTGGAGGTGGAAGCTTGTCTGACAGCAGATGCAGTCCTTCTGCAGCCTCCTCCATCAGCCTATTAAAAGTTGAGAACAGATGAGCAGACATGTCACTGTCCCGCAGATTCTTGAATGGATAGATGGAGCAAATCTCTGTTATGGGCAATAACTGCAGACAATATCCTTATTATCATCTCACTCTGTCAGTGTCAGCTCATCAGCCTTTTGGTCCGGTGCCTCCTGGTTCTTCAGAGAATCCAAACAAGCTTCCAAAGCAGTGGGTTTCTCTTCCTCACCATCACATCTGTGGAGGCTCAACTCTTCCCACTCGGAGGTGCAAAACTGCCAAACAAGAGACATTCATTTAAAACTTAATAGTTTGAAAGGTAAAATCCTTCATTTGTTCCTTATATGGAATAATTAAATAAGAATAGATAACAAATATTTCTACATTAAATCGGCTCGTCACCTTAAGTGTATGTTATGGGGACAGTTTGTTAATGGCATCTTGGAAAATGCTATAAATGTGTGCCTTGTCAAATATGTGGTTAACTACGAAGCATAAAGTGCCTTTGCAGTTTTAATAAAGTCATTCTGTACCAATTCCTAACGTGATTGCCAAGATGAATAAAACTGTTGTAAAACTGATATTGTGTTTAATAAGTAAGAAGTATGTAAGGAAATGGCACAATAGCCAAGTTAGTCCAGACTGTCACAACTTAAAGCATCACATATAAAAAAAAATTAAAAAGCTGTATATACATGCACCATATCTATGCTCTTGAATCTTCCAAGTGTCTCACCTGTGCCCCTCTGTGACAAGCCTGAACAGCAAAGTACCACCTCCGAGCTGACGGGCTGCCACTGAGAGAACAAGCTGGGAAAAACATGCAGTGAGAAAGACGTAAGGAAGGGAAATAACTTGGTGTCTCTTACCGCTGATACAACACTAAAGCATATACAACTGTGAAAAACTAACTTTTAACAGCAATAACCTAAAATAATCATTTTCTGTGTTACTTTATTTTTTCCTCACATGGCTATGGAGACATTCTGACCCACTCCTATGTGTGATGTTGCTTCAGTTCACTGATTACCACAGGGTGATCAGGTCCTGCGGCTTCAAAGCAAGCCACCACGATGCCGACAGCTGTTACAAGATATTTGTGCTGATATGCTGTTTTTGGTTTTCACCCAAGTTGGCGCTGTCTACTTTGGTTTCATCTATCCATCTGTCCCAGAGGTGGTGTGGTTTGCTAAGATACAACTCTGCCGTGATCTTTTTAGGGAGAAGGTGCTTTAGCTTGGCTGGTTCCCAACAAGCTATACCTGTTCAATCTTTCTCTAGTTGTACAGTCAGTCATCATTCTTTTGAGCTTTATCATTTTTTTGTCTGATTAATCCTTAAATAGTTTTAAACAGTGTTCCTTTATGATTGTTCTGATGACCAATTTAACATCTGGCCAAGAAATGACCACTGAAACAAATAAACAGACAGACATACAAATAGATAACCTGGAGCAGCAGCTCTTGATCTATTCGTTACTGTACCTGGAAACACAGAAACCTTCTCTGACTCCTGAGTGGAGATGTCCACAAGTCTGCCATATATCTGCTTTAGTGGCTCCAAACCTGCGATCAGTGAAAACTAAGCTGTCAGGATTCATCACAAGCAGATTTCTGATTTACTTAAGACTGGAAAAACAACAAGTAGCAGATTTGTTAAAAGCTTCTAGCATTTTGCACTCTTCAAACTCTTTGACTGGATAACCATCGTGATTACAAACCAAATGTGCCGCCCTTGAAAAACACAAACGTATACAAACAAAGGTTACCAAAGTGAGGACGGTATTAAGAGCTCAGCCAGACGAAGTTTAAGGTTGCAAAGCTAACACGGGCTAAGTCTGCACACTTTTAGGGTACTGACAGAGGAAGTACTACCTGTTTCCAAGTTAAATGAAAACTTACATTTAAAACCATCAGGCGACTCCTCATCAGTTCGGCAAAAAGATATAACTAACACATACCGGTCCATCTGCAGAAAATATTAGTAAATACAGGAGCGCTGTTTGTTTATTGGGTTCTTCGGTTAATAGAAAAACAGTCGCACACTATCAAATTTCCCACCAGTTCATCTTCTTCTGCGCAAACTATTATTCACGGTTAGCACTCAACAGGCTCTTTACCGCCACCTACTGGACTGAGACGGAACTACTGCATTTGTATTACAGCAGTTCTACGTAAATTAATCATATTTAATGAGGTTGCGCGACAAATAAACGTCCGAATAAATTAGTTTGCATGGTACTGTTTTAATTTTCACCAAGAATGGCATCTGTGGTTTTAACTTCATACATTTTCCTCACCTGGTGTTTACTGGGAAGTCTGCTTTGTGGTATTTCTAATATTGCACCATGTTATGAGCCTGTCATTAAATTTGATGAAATGAAGCAAGCACATTCAAGGGAAGAGATTTTATTAAAATATACTTCGTTCGTACAAAATATACCACACGATCAAAGGGGTATTGCACTTAATTTCATTACTGGCTGAAAATATATGTAACTAAGGAGAGTGTTGAAACTGTTGCTGAATCTATGTTTTCCTGTTATTGGTACATTATGGTAAAATGGTAGCACATCACTAGTTGATTTCTACAGTGTGTTCCTGGACGTAGACAATATAGTGGTGTGTGTCGTCTCCCTGAGTAAGGACTGTCAGTGCCTCCAGGCCATGTCCCTCCTCTAACACCATCACCTGGTCACCATTTAGGGCCCCGTCTGTGTTTACCACCATCAGCTGGTTGCCGCAGTTGCCAACTTCCTGCTCGTCAGCCACCTGCAACTTCAGACACAGCTCAACATAAACTTTTTTGCCATTTTGTAAACTCTCACCTCCTTAGACAGTGATGTTTTGTCACTCACCTGCTGTACAACAGCTACAGTGCCTGGAGCCATGGCGACCATCGAGGTGACGGCATCCTGAGTCTCTGAACTGAGCTCAGTGATCTGCTGGATGTTCACTGAACAGAAAAGGCACTAAATTATTCCGTGTTACAAAGGACACATGTAAATGCCTTAAAAACAGCTTCAGTTATCCTGAAGCTGCTGATGCTTCTTAAAGGTTTTACCGTTGTCCTGCAGGGTTGCTAACGCTGCCTCTGACAGGTGCTCTTCATCCTCCACAGACACATACTGCGCCTCTACTTCCTCTCCCACCTTTGTATTCATACACAAGGAAGAAATTATAATAAGTTAGTTTGTTTCTACAAATAAATCTAATGTTAAGAGTCTACAGCCATGGAATACTAAGGCTGTGGATACAATGTTTACCTTCTTTACTTAGTAAAACAGGATAGTAAATAACTGCAAAGTGATAAAAATGTCTACATCTTGAAATATGTCACTGATCATGTAAAATCTTTGAATCACTTTCAGTTCAAGTAACAGTCCCTATGTTTGGATGCATGCTCATTCATGTATAGAAATCCTGTTCATCAGGATGTGGAAGTCATTCATTTTACTGACTTCTTCATTGTCGGATCAGGTTACGTAGTAGATTCCTTGCTGAAGCATAAATTGGGTGAAAGTAGCTCTTCGCCAGAGGTTGTTTGTTTTCCCTTTGGTATAATTCACAGTAATCCTCCAGGTACTTTACCACATGCATTGCATTACTCTGTTTGTGTCGGGGGACCCAATCCTTGGGGTAGACCAGTTCTTTGGCGTAGTGTGTTTTGGGGTTTAAAAGCCACAGAAATGTGATATTTAGAGAAAATCAGCTGTTCCACTATTCCTGACACCTAAAAGATAACCAAAGGGTTTCACTAAGGCAGCAGTTATTCTTCTCTTCTGGATCAAGCGGATGGCACAACACAGAAGAGCTACAGTAGCTCGCCGGGCCTCGTTTCTCTACAGAACACTCTACATCCGGATAAACAGAAAAAAAACCTATAGGCTAACAGTCTAGACACTTCAGTTCTCACCTCCAACTAGGCTTACTTTATGATCACTGTATCCAGTGTATTTGTTTACCTCCCAGGGGCCTTCTACCACTTTGAGACTGTGTTTGCTCTTCAGGTGACGGTTCAGCTCCCACTTTGTGCCATAAACAAATTCACATTCAGGACACTTCACACCTCCTGAATATAAACACACACAAAAAGCTACATTACACTTTGTTTGAAACCCTACATAGTCTAAGTCAGACAGCAACTACAGCTACTGCAGAGATCAGCTTGCCAAGAGAAAAGAAATGTCAACGCCATGTTAAAAGGTTTTACAAATGTCCAGCTGCAGTGAAATTATATTTTTAATAATAAGAAAGGTGTTTGGACACAGTGGAGGGAGAGCAGAGTTAGGACCTTGCTGTTTCAGAGCGTCGGGGTTTGGCAATCCGGGTCCGGCGTTCTCGTATCTCTGATCCGGGTGCTTCACATTGTAGTGTCGCTTCAGAGCTCCAGCGATGTTGCAGGAGTAGTGACAGTGAGCACAACGAAACGGCTACAGAGACAAACACAAGCGACCTGTTAGTGCTGCTGCTTAATGTTAGTTTTCTCCAGTTTGCTGATGGGTCATTCTATTTGAAATCAGCCAACTTTTACAACATTTTCTGCTCGACTGTTTGAGATTTGCATTAAAGTCTTTTGGTCCAAGGAGTTCAGTGTAAGGATTACGGCTGCTACACGATTTTTAGTCATCTGTATTTATTTATTCTACTCTTTTTTTTATTAGTATATATTTTCTTCTTATTATTATTTATAAAGTTATTTTCTTTTTATCTATATAATACCTTATGTGCACTTTTGCTTTGTTTTCTGTGTGCAGTATTGAGAGGGCTTTGAGCCAAAAAATGATGTGCTGTTGTTACTTTTATATGACAAATAAAACGTGATTGGGAGTTTAGTGTTAGCATCTTGTATCTGATAACCAATGTTATCAGATACAAGAAGTTGACAGAGCAGCTTGACCTCACAAGACTACTCATGTGAAATGATCCCTTTGTCATGATTTCTAATTGTTTAGCTGAATTTATTTTTATAAAAGAAAAATTTTATATTTGAGTTTGCCGATTTCAATGTGCTAAAAACTCACCTGCAAGCGGGTTGACGAATCATTTTATAGATATATAGATATATATCTTGATAAATGAGGCTAAAATCTCACAGGAATCATTATAGGTGTTCAAACTTTGTATCATAAAACTTGTATGCAAATAGCTGACCGTGAGCAGAAGGCCTGTGTTTTTGGAGATGGAATCATGGACCCTGGTTGTTTGTCGCTCTACTCATAATCTTCTAAAAGATAAAGAATAAAAAAACTGAGGTTGGTAAAATTAGGTGTGTAAATTTGTTATCTGACCTTAAATTTAGCGTGCTGCTCCATGTGTCTGAGTAAGGAAGGTTTAGAGACCGAGGTGAAGTCGCACTCCGAGCACTGAAACCGCTTCCCTGGACGAACGCAGAGCAAACGCTGTATCATTTATCATCACTGGTCATTTAGGGCGTTTGTGACATACACATAGTTATCATCAGTTCTAAATTATAATAGTAAAAAACACATAATGTGATTATAGTAAAGAGTATACCTTCATCTGTGTGGCTCAGTCTGTGGCTCTTCAGCGTAACTTTAGATTTGAACTTTTTCCCACACAGATCACAGAGGTGACGTCTCTCTGTATTATGTCGGTTCATGTGAGTCTTCAGGTTGCTTTTACTGCGACCTGCGTAGTCACACACGCTGCAGACGTATGGCTTCAGACCTACCCACATAGACACCCACATACAAACACACACTCAACACGCTGCCGGCAGAAAACATCAGTTATTAAGAAAAGAATAAATGAAAATTGCTGAAAAGAATGTTTCCTTTCATGCTGACATTATGATCATGGAAATCTTTGTTTACAAATGCAATCAAATTATATTTAAGCCATAAACAGCAAATCTCAGCAGAAAAATCTTTGCACTTTGGAGATATGCGTCTAAAGTGAATATTTTAGGGATACTTGGTCCCAAGCCTTTTTGCGAGTAACCTTCAAAAAGGTGCAGCCATCAGTGACCTGGATTAGAGTCGGCCAAGTATTGGAACAGAGAGAAAGGAAAAGAAAATAAAGCCAGATAAACTTTTTTGAAAATTGTTGTTTTATAAATTGGCGAGGTGAAAAAACTTATCAAGTAAAGCGAGTACAGCAGGGGCCGAGGAACACCAGCAGGAATAACAATTTGCTTCCTCAAGACAAAATGTTGAACTCTACAGCAGATATGAACAGGCTGTATATATTAAGCAGTTACAGCCGAGCAGGGACATATTCTTCAGTCTTAAAGTAATTTTAGCACCTTAAAAAAAAACTGTCTGCAGAACAAAATGTTCTGCTGCAGAGACCAGTGCAAAAGAAAAATAGCCATTAAAGTGTTTCTCTTGCCAGCATCACACACGGACAATTTCGCTTGTTTTTGTTTCCATCAGTTTAAGAGTAACTTGACTAATGGGCCAATTTCCCTCAACAACATCTGCGTGTGTATTTTCAGTCTACTTCATTCCTCTGGACGACGGCCAGGAGGAAGAGGGACAGATGGAATCTCAGCTTTCAAAATAATGATACAGTAAAACTCTGCAGAGGTGCTCGCCCACATGTGCTGAGGACTTGTTCACCAGCTTAAAAGAGCAGAGCGTTATCAGACCTTGATGGGCCCAGATGTGCTGCTGAAAGTCACTGCTGTTCTTTAGGAAGTAGGAGTCACAGTAAGGGCACTTCTCTGCACGCTGCACCATCAGTCCTTTGCCTTGCATAGGAAGAGTGTCTGTACAAAACATCCATGCAAACAAAGAAATATGCAGTAAATGTACAAGATGGAACATTTCTAATGAGCATCAAAATATGAAAACTTAAGGTTAGCAGAAACTAGCTTTGCTACTTATTTATTTCAGCCTTGTGTGTCAGCGTTGGCTGAAAGCAACGGCCACACTTTGACAATTTAAAGGTCCGTGGTGTAAAATTTAACCACTAGATGTCAGCAGAGTCAATTGTTGCTGTTAGGCAGCATTCGGGAAAGTTTCTTTAAAGTGGATCTAACATTGTTGAACTTGGACACTTAGTGAATAAACATCTTGTTCAGTGTTAAAGTATAATCAAACTATTATCAGAGGGAAAGTGTGATTTTTAAGAGACACGAGCCTAACATTAGCTGGCATAACATAGTTTATGACGCATAAAATGAGGCTTAGCGTGAGGAAGGGGAGGATGATGTTTTTATCTGGATCCCCTGTTCTCCCAGTGATTAAACACAGGCATCATCCTACATATCTTAAGTCTGAAGGTGGAGGCACAAATTAAAATTTGCCACCATGGGACACAAATGCCTACTACGAGCTCTTCTCTCCTCCATCTTTGCCGTACTACGTATGTGGACAGTCTCTAGCCAAATACATAAAACTCAAGCAGGTGGAAGATCACTGTCCATCTCAGCCACTTCAAGGTGGTGAGGCAACATGGCAGCTTCCACAAACCAGTGCTGCAAGAAATCAATTTTAATCAAGTTTATGAAAACGCATCAATTTGCTGGAAGAGAACTGCACACTAATCTAAATTGCATATTTATAAAAGTAACTTTATTTTTTATATATAATAAGTGACTGAACCTATCTAGGACCAACCCTCACAATAAAAAAGTTTAATATAATTTGGATTTACTGACGAAGGAGCAAAAGGAAATACTGACACAGCTTTAAAAAGACAGATCTGAATCTGCTTTACAAAAAACAACAACAAACAAGAATGAGTTATATAGTTTTTTGTAGTGACACAGCAATACTTGTGTGTTCTTTACCAGGGTGGGATGTTTTAACGTGGTGCTTTAATCTGTGCTCCGGATAATTACGATGGCAGACAGGACACGTCTCACTCCTTCCCTGTAATTGAAGTGAAGAAACAAGGAATGGCTGATGGCGCAATCATTTTAAGTTGTTTAAGCCTCAGTGTATCACAATAAATTTAACGATATAAGAAACTTTCACCAGGAACTGGTCTGTTCGGGCTAATTACCTGCTCTTTGTGTGTCCTCATATGTGCTTGAAGTTTGTATTTGTCAGGCGTGCTGTATTTGCAATCGGGATTCGAACAAGTCAGCAGCAAGCCACTGTGCTTCTGGATCTGGTGCCGCTTTAAAGAGCTTTTGGTGATAGAAGAGTAGCTGCACTTTGAGCAGTAATGCAGGTGCTCCTTGGTGTGTGTGCGCACATGGCTGTTGTAGTGGACTCTGTACCAGAAGAGTTTACCTGTGCATCAGAAAACTGTGATTAAGAGCTGCACACAATATTTAACACAAGTAAATTACAGGTAAATGAATACTTGAAAATGCAGGACAAAGCAAAGCCAATCTACTCAAAGAGTTTTTGCCTTTTTTTTTTTTGCCTTACCACAGTATTGACATTCTAGTTCTCCATAAATCTTCCTAAGCCGCTGGAAAGTCTCCATATTGAGCTGAGTCTTCTGAAGAGATGAAAACACCTGCTCGAATGCGCTGTGATGGGAACCCTCTGAAACCTAACAGCAAAAAAGGACAAGTGAAATACAACCTCAGTATAAAACAGGAAAAAATGCCTGTCTTCTTACGATGAGCGATTTATCGGAGATAACTAAAGAAAAATAGATGAAGCACAATCCAGCATTCATCAAACCGTGAGAACTAAACACACTATTAAACAGTTATTCCTGAGCAGTCATGCAGAGGAAGCTTCGTCAAAAATGAATCTCTGCATTGGCAAATTAAGCGGTACTATATTTTAATACATACATACAAATGGGAAAAAGCATATGACCAGATTAAGGAATCCCATCCCAGTAAACAACACTTGTTTTCAACATTTTTTTTTTAAATACAAAATGTTTTTTTTCTCTCTTGATAATATTGGTTTGTGATCATAAAGAATGATACAGCTAATGTGGAGGAGCTTCCTCTTTTATGTAAAAACATAAATGAGGAAACATCTAAAGAAGAAATATTTTCATTAGCAATTAAATCATATTACAACGTTGCCTTTACCTCCTCTGATTCTGCAGTCTGGCTGTTGTCTGGACCTACAGACGAACGTGTGCATGCGCTGGCATCAGACGGGTTTATAGATCCTGGTGATGATGAAGATGATGTGTGTGTGGTCTCAGCAGGTGTGTGCATATTTTTTTGAGTCCCAGCCTCCAAGTGTGGACTTTGAATGTTCTCTTGTGATAACGAGGTGTGTGTGTTCTCTTTAAGTCTTTCAGCTGCAGAAGTGCATGAGTCTGCCGTGTTAATGTGTGACTTCTTCTCTGCTGTTGCTTCTTCTTGTCTGTCTTTGAAAGCTGGCTGTGCGCCTCTCTCTTCTATTCCTACTTCCTTTCCAGCCTCTCCATCTTTGAGCGGTACTGCCTCTAAGCTTTCAGCTGGATTTTTCTTAGCTTGTTCTTCTTCATCCTCTACTCTCAGCTGTTCTCTTTCCACATCTTTCCATTCCTCCCCTGCTGTGCCATGTTGTCCATCCTCTTCTTGCATTCTGTCTCCTTCTCCCTCCTGTGGTATCCGGCGCTCCTGTGTGTCGAGGCTCGCCTCAGTCCCCGACATGTCTCCTCCAGGCTGAGCCAGATAGTAGCTGCTGTTGATGCAGTCAGTGAAGGTCTGCTCTTGATCCAGCCCTGGGTGACACTCTGTCAAGTGACTCTTCAGCCTCTGCGAGCTGACAAATTTCTCGTTACACATGGAGCACACGTACACAAAGAGGTGCTTCCTGACATGGGCAGAAAGAGCAACCATCTTGGTCACGGCATGGTCACAGAGTAGGCAAGCGTAGGGACGCTTGGGCCCGTGGACTAACATGTGCCGCTCCCGCTCCAGGTGGTTCTTAAAGCGTCTGTTACATGTAGGACAGTGGTAAAGGAGCTGTCTGAGGCCCTGACGAGTTTTTAACCTGGATTATATAAACAAAAGGAACAGATTACAAAGACAGGGTCACAAGAAATAATCAGAAATAATAGCAAAGATCAGAGTTTTCAAGTCTGACATTGACAAAATTAAGTAATTTTGCCCCTTCTCAACCACATTTCAAAAAAATGCATGTGTTGTGACTCTCAAAGATCAATTTTGCAATTAATTCCAAGCCAAATTAGTAAAAATAAACCCACTATATTGCCCTCACCTATCCAAATCATTGAATTCAGCTGTTCCAATAACTTCCATGGCCATAGGTCATAGGTGTATAAAATCATGCAGATCGCTTTTAAAAAACTGGACTCTAAAGTCATAGAGACGTGTTCTCTGGAATGATGAATCACGCTTTTCTGTCTGGAAACCCGACAGATAAGTCTAGATTTGGCATTTGCAAGGAAAACAGTATTTGTCTAGAGTAAAGCTTGGTGCGGG
>VUQR01008865.1:10517-20630 GCA_015108515.1 Hemichromis elongatus | reverse complement strand
GGGGATTATGGTGTGAGGTTATTGTTCAGGAGGTCCAGTCTAAAGAACTCTTAATGCTTCAGCATATCGAGACATTTTGGACAATTTCAGCTCCCAACTTTGTAGGAAACATTTGCGGATGGCACCAGTGCACAAAGAGAGATCTATAAAGACAAGGATAAGCAAGTTAGGTGTGAAAGCACTTGACTAGAGTCCTGACATCAACCTGATAGACCACCTTTGGGATGAATTAGAGCTGAGACTGCCACCCAGGCCTTCTGGTCTAACATCAGCAAACACCTCAACACCTTACAAATGTTTTTCTGGAAGGTTGATCAAAAATTCCCATAACCACTCCTAAACCTCGTGGAAAACCTTCACAGAAGCGCTGAAGCTGTTATACCTACAAAGGGTTAGGGGCAGACATCACGTTAAACTCTGGATTAAGAACAGGATGTCACCAAAGCCAATACTTTTGGCTATATAGTGTATCTACAATGAGCTACATTAACGTGTTGTTGCATGAGGAACTCTTCCCTTTCTCTCGCTATAAACCCCATTCAACATTTCACGCACCACTGCCTGGAGGAGCACCTCACAGTTTGAAAACCTCTGTAGCAGAACAAACCTCAGTTGTTGGTAGCTCAGGTAAACAGTGGGATCTTTTAGATTATGTCGTTTCTCCATGTGTTTCAGCAGGTTCTTGACATCGGAGTACTTTTTCTCACAGAAGCTGCAGTGTTGCTTCACCTTCATATGGACACGTTCTATATGGACCTGCATCCACAGAGACACAAATTACAAACCGTGCAGCTTCATGCTAAAAATATACTCAGTATATAGAACACAGTCAAAAGATAACTTTAATATCTTGAAGCCTGTGTGTTAATGCTATTAATACTCGTAACACTATGACTACTGAGGGTAGTATATCGCCACCTTGAGGTGTCCTGGGCTGAGGCAGTTGAAAGGACAGTGCTGACAGCTGAACTTCTCTCCAGTGTGCTTCCTCAGGTGAACATTGAGGTTTGCTTTGAAAGACAAATCTAGTAAGCAGTGCAACTCTTCCTTTTCCAGCTAATGCTGTAAAAACTTTCAACTTCAACTTTGTATTCATTTAAGCAGCCATCCTGAAACCTGTTTAAAAAATAGGCCCATTTACCTTTGATGGCCGATGCGTAGTCACAGTGCGGACACTGAAACGGTTTTTCTTGGGTGTGTGTCCTTAGGTGAGCAACCAGTGAGTGTCTGAACTTAAAGATTTTGTTACAGAATTCACAGGCAAAAATTTTCAGGTGGCTCTGAGGCAAACTGTAAGACAGCAGGTGACAATATTACATTTCTCATAACTGATCAGCGTCACTGCTGTTGATATCATGGTTAAAGAGGGTGGAACTAAGCTGTGTGATAGTACATAACAAGAAGCCTTTAACTACACTTTACTCCTAAATCTAAAAACTGTGTAAAATAAAATTTGCATGCAGTCGTGTCTGTGCTATCATGTGAAAAATTAAGTGCACCCCATGATCCAGCATTTTGTAGAGTTACCTTTAGCGGCAATAAATTGAAGTAATAGTTTTCTGTAGAACTTTGACAGTCTCTCAAATCACTGTGAAGGAATTCGGGATCCTTTTCTTTAAAGCATTACTTTAGTTTATTGAGTTTTCCGGGCATTGATTTATGCACAGTGCTTTTAAGGTCCGCTCAAAACATTTCAGTCAGGCTGATGTCTCAAATTTGACCAGGCCATTGCAACACCGGGATTCCTTTTTTCCCCCCAGCCATTCTGTTATAGATTTGCAATATCTGGCTATCTGGCTCCTGCAAAGACTGATAACTGTCTTGAATGTTTTCCACTTGTAAAGAATCTTTCTTGCTGTAGAATGATGGACAAATTGTTTGGAACTGTCCTTAAAACTATTTTCAGCTTATCTGGAACAGTCAAGTGCATTTGATTTGCAGCACCCAGATGCTGCTTACTTTCTTAATTCCTGTAAAGACAGTTAAGGGTGTGCTTATTTTTTTATGACTGCAAATACAACTACAAAGATTAAAATGTTCAAAAAGTACTTGGAAGCATCTTGTTTGATAGAACATTCCTGGAAGCCCCTGCTGGTTGCTGTTGTTGTTGTGGCAGGATTAGAGCTAGGAATAGAAAACAAAACACTGACAGGTCACACAGTGACAACCTTAAAAATCTTATACAAGATTGTTAATGTTCATAAACCATAAACAATTTTACACTGACTAGTAATTACTTACAAGAAATGGGAAGCTTTAATAAATTATTAATTACCTCGGGTCCTGGTCTGCTGGAGGGTTATCGGTGGTGGCTTCACTTGCAACATCATGTGACTCACTCTGGAAGACTGCAGAGTGCTGAATTTCCAAAAAAGATCAATGTCACAAAATACTTTTGAGATGATAAAAAAAGAGGACAACAAACATGGTATCTCTTTTTTAGGACAGAATCACAGACTTAAAATTCAGCTGAATTGCTAAAACTTTCTTCACTGCAGAAAAAACACTGTTAACAGGCTATAGAGATGTCAGCAGGACGTAAGTATAAAGTAAACAGATGATGGATTTTCCTTTTAAAAAATAGCCTTGGGCAATTATTCCATGGTTCAGGCTTTAAAGGGTTAAAATCTGTGTGAACTGACTCTTAGCTGTTCGACAGTATTCCAGTGCTTACCTGAGGTTGAGACTGAGGTTCAGTAGAAGCAGATTCTACATCTGCTGATGAACTGTCCTCCACAGGAACCATCTTAAAAACACCTTTTGAATTAAAAGTGAAGTATTATAATTATTCATAAAACTACATTTTTAGCCAGAATGTAAAAACAGGCTCAAATATCACTTTAATACCAACCTGGAAGTGTTTCATCTTCTGTCAGAACAACACTGATAACAGATTTTTTGTTTCCTGTTGCTTGGCCTCCATCCTTGGAGATGCAACTTTGTTTGGCTTTTGAGGATCTAGAGTTTACCACTTCTATAAGCAGAGAACAAAAGACAGATCAGATGATTATTCTTCCAATAATGATTCATTTTAATAAACCATGATTATAATCTTACTGCTTTCTCGATCAAGTCCTGGATTTTTCTGGTTGTGTTTATTCTGGTTTGGATCAGCTCCTCCGGGATCCACATTTTCCGTTCGATCTCCTTCTGCTGTACCAGAGATGCTCCCTGAAAATTATTGTGTGTATTAAATTTAAAAACTTTAAATGTTAGGTACAGTAACTACATCTACTGTAGCATCTTCAGTTTTCGAAGCACCTAGAGTAAATGTGAAAAGACAGTCTTAAACCTTCAGACATCATTTGTAGCATTCTCCCAGCTAACTGTTCTTTGAATTTTCTGCCCTTTGATTCCTCACCATTTTCCTCCTCATCTGCATCTTCTTCCTCTTCTCTTAGGCAGATGTGTTTAAGGATTTGACGCCTGTTGCTGAATGAGCGATGGCAGTGTCTACATTCCAGCCCTGATATCCCATCATTTTTTAGTACTAAAAAAAGAAAAATCTATTATATAAACATATGTACCTCAGATTACATATCACAGCAAAGCTACATTACTAATCAGGAATACAGAGCAAGAATCAGCTATCCAAATAATATATTCAGTTAGCAGTCTGTCTGACCAGTACTGCCAGGTAACAAAAAATTTGTTTACACTATATACGGCAGTAATGCTACCTTCTGCTGAACCAAATTTTTGAATTTCCTCTTTTTTCCTCTTTTCTTCTCTGGAGTTATTCTCTGGAGAATGGCTGGAAATGGCCGTGCCTTCTGTCAAATCTGTGCGCATCTTCTTCGTAGAGCCCTTTGGTCGACCTCGTTTTCGCTTCACTGGGGTCTCTGTGGGCCAATAATCCAACAGAACAGTTCAAAAAAGGCAGCACTGTTTTTTTCTTTTTTTCATTTTTGCCATTTCTAGCAAATCATCCACCTATGAGAACAACATCGACAAAAGCGTTATTCTGCATTTGTTGTCTGTGTAGTTAAAACAATTACAGACCTTTACGGACCTGTGTAAGGTCTTTTTTGTGATAGTTATAGAAGTGAAGAGGTAGTACTCTGACCTGCCAGCTTCTCCACAGGCTCTGCCACAAGGGGCTGCAGCGCAATAATGATGTCATCTAGAGGCTCCTGCTTAGGGTGCAGCTGGGAGCAATGTGCAAGTAGCTGGGAGCGACTTGGAGAAAAGACGTTGCACAGGCGACACATAAACACTGAACCAGCTGGGGAAACAGAGAAAAGGTGAATGCTCAAGAGGCTTTTGTTACTTAAGTTTTTGTGCTCGTGTTTTTTCATGATTTTCTATAAACAAGGGAATTGTAGAGGTTTATGTATTAATTACTTATCTGTAGCACACAGAAGATAAATTATACGACAATGTGAGACATTGTGGGGTGGATATTGGCTGATTTTACCGTGTTATATGCTGCATGTATGTAATAGGCAACTGTAAAATGTAAAAGATTTATTAAAAAAAAATGAACTAGTAATCGGTTTTCTATAACCTCCCAATCCATCTCAAATGAAACATATTATTACGGGAACAATAACTTAAAAGCCACTCCCAAATTAACCAGTTCTTCTGTAAAAGTTGTTTTAAATACGTTGTTAATTGCTATAATAATTATTTCTATAGTAAAGTAAACGTGGATAATTTGTCATTTAATGTTGATTTAAGGGTGAAAACTACATTGACCTTACAGTCAGATGACACTGTGTGTTAACGTAACAGGTTACGGTTTGTAGCTTATTGTACTTGTCTTTCTGTATAGTGTCCATAGCTTTAGCAAAATATTAAAAAGCGCAAAATGAAAGGGTGCCTTTTTTTTTTTAACCACGCACGTCTGTTTATTTTGATTTGGCCCGAGTTAACATGAAGACCCGAAAAACATATTCGAGCTAGCCAAATTTCTTACCTGTTTTTTGTCCATCCATTTCACTCAGCGACCTAAGAGCGAAGTAATACTAATTTATATACAGACCAGAACCAATATGTGAACAAATCTATTCACTAAATCGTAATTTAGAGTCTATTTTTACTGAATAAAGACACACATTTCTGTCGAATCTGCGGCACAAATCCTTCAGACCAGCGGAAGCTTGCTGGGGCGGCACCACTGTAACAGACATCGCCCTCTGTGGCAGGAGGACCGCACTGCAGCGCAATTAGCGCGTTTAAGCTAAAAGACTTCAAGCGCGAACGTTTCACAAATTATGTGGTCTTTAATATATACTTATTCAAATATAGTCCTAAATTTGCCATTGGATAAAAACAGTAAATATACTTAGGTTTCTTAGTTTCTCCTTTTGTTCTTTTAAAAAAAATTGCCAAAGAAAAAATGTGTTTGACAACATATTCCTGATAGGCCATCGTGTTGTTTACAGGTGTGGATATTATGTGAAGAGACAAAACATAATAATGTGTAAGAATAGAAGAAGCTCGAAGTGAGAGTTAAGATGTCATCTTAAAGGTCTTAAAGAGCTCACAGCATATAAAGGTTGTTGTTTTTACCATTTAGGACTCATTAAGTACACTTATAGTCAAAGTAGCTCAAAAGTGCAGAGTAATTAATAATTTCAGGAATTTAAAGAATATTTGACAAAAATATTAGTGCTTTTTTGTTATAAGTATAATTTGTGTTTTCTTGATTTTGTCTCCAATATATTTTGTTTATTAGCAACAGCTAAATTGCCAGGAACAGCAAATCTTTAAATTATTAGGTGATGTAATCAAACACTGACAACAAACTCCACGCACCCCATACAAAGATAATGGCATAACATTTATTAAACATTGCAAAAATTTACAGACAATACATTTACAGCTTGTTTTTTTTTTACATTAAAAAAGTGTCAGCTCAGGCCAGCCCCAGTAATAAACAATGCATAGAGGCTGCCCCATATACCCACACCCACCCACACACACGCACACACAAGCAAATAAATATGCACACACGTCATGTGAACAAGAATATAGTTGCCATTTGTCATAATGACTCTACTTTTTGCATAAAAAGTGCATGCTGTATTATAATCATCATCAAAAACAGATTTTTTTAAATGATTTGTTCAAAGTGATTGTTTACATGCATCATTCAGGTTAAATACAAATGAAATACTGCACACCAATACAAATGAAAATAACAAAACTTTAAACTAGACTGGATAATTTAATAATGCACAGCAACATTTGCACTAGGATGAGACTAATACCTCAGGCTAAGGTTACCCTTGGATTAAACTTAATTTGTTGGTGTGTAAAATTTTAGTCTCTCCAAATTGTTAAACACAAGCTTTTATGAGTTTTAGGCCACAAAACAAAAATCTAAAAGAAACACAAATTTAACTGTTTACAATTTATATCCTGATAGTGTTAAAGTTTCATTAATGTTGGGTCAGACTTAAGGTGCTGAAAACGAGTCACTAGGGACACCAGAATCAACAGAATCTGTACAGGTTTCAGGATTTGTTTTATTGAACATTTGAATGTGACTAATGGACTGCATAGCTACATTCTCTGCAGTATTATACTGTATTAACAATCATCTATAACACATTTTTAAAATTATTTTATCTCCTTTACCCATCCTGCAGCTGTTTGCTTACAGCAAATAAGCAAAAAAAAATTATAAGGAAAGAAAAGAAAGGAAAAAAGAAGAAAAACTTTTTAAGATTAAGCACGGGCACTGAAGCCTGTCACAATGACTGAAGCCTTGTACTGTTGAATTCCTGAGAAATGTCTATGTCTGTGTAAGTGCGTGCATGTGTGTGTGCGTGCATGCATGTGTGTGTGCATGTGCTTATACGATGCAGCATTTGTTCTTGTGTTTGTGGGAGTCTTTGAAACGGAGCCTATGCTTAGATCGATATTTCTCCAGGTAGGTTAGCTGTTTGCTGTTGATGGCTCCACGACGCTTCCTGAAACACAAACACATGAACTTTTAAAAGGTTTTAGAGGTTCATAAAATACAGAGAGATCACAGACAGCTTTTATTTTCCACTGCACCCTGTACTTTCAAGTATAAAAGTCCTTTTCTGTTACCTTTTTTCTATTTTTTCTGTGCTGCATTTTTAATTGTGTTCCTCTCCAGGATATAATTGAAAAAGTGTACATAATCCTACCAGTTCTTGTTTTTTATAACTACTTTCAATCAGCATAGACTCCCGTGTTAAAATGCTCAACTTATAACTTATAGCAATATATGCATTTTTTACAGCATGGAACAGAAACTGTTTTGCCATCTATGTACAATTTCAGCCCTAATTAATTACTCTCAAACCACAAGTTAATAGCAAATAGTCCACCATCAAAGCAGTTTGGTATGTAGTAATCTACTGTAGCGGAATGTTTACTTTGGTGTTTGTCAGGAAGAAAAGCTGCCAAACTTCTGATAATACAGTAAAAAGATTCAAAGTTGACGCCCTTCTTTACATTTATCAAAGCCATATCGTGGGCCTGACTGGTCGATTCAGTTCTATAGTGTGTATAGGACCACTCTGGTATCTGAAATATTTTCATAAAGTGAAAAAAAAGGAAATATGATACATAAATGTACTTACTGTCTAATGAGTTGAATAGCATCCTCATATTTCATCCCACTTTCTATCAGGGCCAAAGCAACAAGCACAGGAGCCCTGTGTGCATGTACAAACACAATGATCCATGTTTTAGGTTATACATGTCCAATCACTTCTGCTTATCTGTATCTTGGGAAAATCTTTCAGTCATAGTTTTTAGTGTAATTACATTTTTATTCTAAATCAGAATTATTGTCCATTGATGCTAACACTTACAGAAGCTCTTGTATGTGTGCACACACACCTGTCTTCCTCTGTATTTTTAAAATAAATTTTTACTTTAAATGCCTCCTACCTCCCTAATCCAGCCACACAGTGAACAGCCACACAGCTTCCTGGATCCTCCTGAAATTTCTTCTTTAGCAGATTCAACCAATCATCGACCAGCTTAGTGGGTGGCGGGGCTCCATCATCAAATGGCCAGTCCTAAAAGAGAGGCCAAACAGGTGCTCTCTGGTGTACTATATTTGATCATAGAATAGAGTAAATATTAATATTAAATGTGTGTGTTTCTGAACTTACCACCACTGTAATGCCATCTTTCTCAAGCCGTGTTTTGTCATAAGTGACATCACAAACTCGGACCACTGTTGTGGCACCATATCGCTTTAAGTCCTGGAAGAGGTAATTTGGGGAAAATAGTTTTTTTCACCATACACAAGCTGACATCACAGAGGAAAACAAGCATGCAGGTAATATATTATAATATTATAGTTTGTTAAGCTTGTCTGTGCTTGCAGGACACACATATTCCCATATATTTGTCACCTCTATGAAGGAGCTGAGTGTGCCATCTGTTGGGTTATGTGTAATAAGAAATCTCATGTTCTGGTGGCACAGTTCGACTGGAGCTGGACGATTCATGTTGACCAGCGTGAAGAGTTCTTGCGGTATGTAACCCCTGTAAAGACCAGAAGTCATCTTTTTCACATTTTGTTTTTGCAGAATACGAATAAAAAATGTAAAGAAATGACTGGTTATGTAATCTTTTTTTTTAAGTCCCTAGTTATGGGACAGCAAAACTCTACATGGATCACCTACTGTAGACAAAATTAGTCTGCAGGAACACCTCTAATGTCTAGTCCCAGAGGATTTTTCGTATTCTTGTTTGATTAGAGCTTTTGTTAATATGTGTTATGTGCTTTTTTCGTGCTAGTAATAGCAAAAAAAAGCACCAGTAATAGCACGATAAGAAGTAAATATTAATGCCAGACACAGAAATAAAGACTTTCAAAATACTAAAGGTCTTATTCACTCAACTTCGTGTTTCATTGGGGTTGCCCTAAAGGTAAACCACAAAGAATAGGAGCCTATGCAGCTTTAGCACCTGTTGTTGGACTATTACAATGTGATCAGTAGAAGGTATTATTAATGCAGACCTGGGCCCTTTGGTTTCCCTGACCATCCCCATGAGGTCAATGGGAAATTAGGATTCTGATATAAATAAATATACATCATTCATTTTGTCCCATTTTTAAAAAAAATTTTTTGGGGGGGAATCACATTACAATTTTGTTGCTTCTTCTTTTTTTGTTTGTTTTGCTTTGATTTATTCACACAGGTAACTGTATGTCTGGACAGGCTGGGGCTGAAATGAGACAAACTGGTCGTGTGAACTCAGCGCTAAAAATTAACCGCGTTGTTGATGTAACTAAAATAGTTAACTTCATTGTCAAAAACTATTTTTGTACTTCTGCAGGAGCATGAGACTGAATATGGTGACATAGGCTACCATTCAGCTGCTGGATAGCTCAGCCTGGGTAAAGTACTGAAAAGAGTACTGCAGTACCTGAGAGTGAAAATTCAAGAGCTTTGTCAGAAGAAAGGCAAAGATGTTACAGAGCTCTCAGATGCATTTGCTGTTGTTGTTGCTGCACTCTCTTTTGCATTTCCACCACAGATGCTGAAATTCACTTTAAAGCACTCGGTTGAGCCCAAACAAACACTGAACAGGAAGAAAATTTTAAAAAAACTGCTGATAAAGTAATTAAACTACAAGTAAAATACCACTTTGAACAAAGTTAAAAGTCTTTAAAACTTTGCAAAAAAAATGCACATTTTCTTCACTTGTGTTTGGAAATGTTGATTAAATATTGATTGTAACTTCTCCTCTCATCACTATTAGTTTATAACAAAAAGAGTTATTAACACTGAGCAGAACTGAGTTTTCTCAACAACAGTCCCAGCTTCTCATGTGGCCCCTTGGGAAAATCAATTGCCCACCTCTATAGAAAAGCAATAGATTTACTTCCATTTTTAGATTTTATTGGATCTTTTTTTTCTTTCTCAACAGGTGATCCAGGTTATTGACATATATATATATATTTTTTTTATTTGTACTTATTTTCTTGATTGTTGTTGTTGTTGTTTTTTGGCTTGTTTTTGTTTTGTTTTGTTGTTTTTGTTGTTTTTTTTTTGCCTTGTATAGGTTTCTTTTCCTCTTTCCTTCTCCCCTTTCTTTTCCTCAGTCAAGTCTGTCCCGTATTTAACAAATGAAAGTAAAATAAAATAAAAAATAAAATTTTTTTTAAAT